>BDJD01001237.1:540908-569021 GCA_002564525.1 Rosa multiflora
TTTTGGCTGTCAAGAAAACAATTTTAAATGCTCAAGCTTTTCTTGGAAAAACCTTTACTGTACGCACCGATTGTGCTAGAGTAAAGAATTTCAAAAATTTTAAACTTGATAAAGCTGCTGATAGAAGAAGATTAGCAAATTGGCAATTATTTCTTAACCAATATGATTATAATGTTGAATTAATTGTAGGAAACAAGAATTATCTTCCAGACGCATTAACCAGAGAAATGGCTATGTTCAGTCAAAGAGAAGATGACGAAGGTCGTAATCCCAGAAGCAGAAGAACTGGGAAAGAACATGAACCTGAAGAAGAGCCAATGGAAACCAAAGAAAAAATCCTTAAAAGGTTTCTGCTAAGTCCAAAAGGCTTGGCCACAACTGACCAATCCCAGGGTAAAGGATTGACTAGCCCGTCTCAAACGGCAGACGGTAAAGGCTCATCAAGACCGTTGATGGCTGCTGCTTTGCCAAAAAGCATACCAAATCCAACTAGAGTCATAAATGTTTTTAATTATGAATTAAGAACTTTTGATACTCCTGTGTTCAGAACTGGCAGGAGACTAGCTTATCACCAGAAGGCAATCTTGGATAATCTCTTATTTGCCTTTCAAGAAAGAAGCAGTGGTCTAATGTTCTCGGCACTCTTTGCACTAGCTGAAAAACTATATGAGAATGCCAGACCACAATTTGAAGAAAGTCATATACAGCAGAGTGCTGTAAAGAAAGAAAAAATTCTCTTCCTGGAAAGTCCAGAAAGTGCTAGGGTCCCTGTCATGGCACTTAAGGAATCAGACTGGCATGAATTCCATAGTCTGATAGGAAGACATAATCCAGAAGACCTGGTTCCTCCAACTCTCTTTATTGTTTCAGGTCCTTATGTTGGAAGATACCTGGTTAATGTTCAGAGTGAACATCCTCAAGAACACAAGCTCTGGCTTGTTGAAAACGGTTTTGTCCATAATCAATGGACCAAAACAAATGATGATTTCAAAGGTTTGCCGCCTATCATCGTCAACACAGTCAAAAATATAAGAAAGAATGACTGTATGCTTCGACTGAAGTTCAGATCCACTCCTCCAGAATGGATCCAAAAGGCAAACGGTGAAGTTGAATATATTCCTCCTTATCATTATGTAAGAATTATTCAAAGGAAATATCTTCAACCAGCCTGTGTAGGGTACAATGGCCAGCCAAACTCAAGCATCCCGTGGATGAAGGCCATGACTCTAGAATACATCAAGAAGATCATCTCTGAAGATGTCAACAATACCTTCCTGGCAGCAGGAGAAAAAATCATTATCACTGCATACGATCATTCTGACGTAGTCAGCAGTGACCTATTCCTATCTCTTACCAGAAAAGAGATAGATTCGACACTGGCATGCTTACGATGGGTGGAAAAGCTTGAAACAGACAACCAGTACAAAATGTATGTTGATACAGATGTCGAAGATAATGCAACAACAGTAAGGATGGCCCAGGTAGATAACGACTCGTTTGTCCTTGGTCACAATTCAGAAACCGACGAGAATATGTGAAGCAGCAGGTGTAGAAAACACCGAAAGTTCTTTTGGACTTTTTCCAAAAGCAACTTTTGCTTTTCAAAAAGCAGGTGAAAAACATTTCACCTGTAGGAATCTGCTTTTCCCTGGCCGACCTCCACCAGCAGGAGCACTAAGGAAAGCAGGAAATCACGGAGTCGTACTGTACATTTGTTGTTTTGAATTGTAATTTGAATTCCGCTCCCTATATAAGGAGCTTTAGCTTCTCTTAGAAGGCATTCGAAAAGAAGGAACATCAGTTCTATATTCGAAAATCTCTAAAATCAGTTCATTGTGATAGCTAAGAAGCAGTCAGTTTATGAAGTGTGCTTTCTATTACAAGTAAGTATTTGTAAACCAGTTATGAATAGCTAAACAGCTTTTAGCTGTTTGCCCAAGAGTAAGGCTCTGGGTTCTGTATCTGTATTTATGTTTGAATAAATAAATTCAGTTTGTGCCCAGTACCCTGTCACAAAAATACTTTACTGTTTTTTGCATTTATGTTTTGGCAACAGTAGCAGCTAGTAAACAGTAACAGTCTTTTGTTTTACTATATAGCCTGAACCCTTTACCATACTAAGGCAGCAGTGATTCCGCCCTGTTAGTAGCCGTTTAGACAGGAAGTCGTTAGGTGAAATTGTGGCATGTTGAAGGCTAGTCCTTAGGCTAATACTGTGTTTAGTCTAGAACAGTACAATAGGAAGCTGATAATGTGTAGAAAGTAAAAGGATAAAAAGAGAATAGTGAGTGTCCTTAATTGTATAAGGAAAAGGTTGTGGACTTTGTTGTCAAAAAATCTATTGTCTGGTAGTGTTTTGTAGTTAACACTTTCCTTTTCCTTTTCCTTTTCCACAGTGCCTGTTTTCTTGTCTCTGTTGATTAGTTCTCAAGTGGCTCTAGATCTGTTTCTCTCAACTTTCCATGTATGACATGATAAGGAAAAGTTTCCAACCCAAAAAAAAAGAAAAAAGAAAAGAAAAAGAAATCAATGTACATGACAAGTCATATATACTGACTATACACTTGGAGTAAGAGTATGTAATTCCCAAATAAATTATTAAACATAAACAAAAACATTTGAAATTGTTCTTTAATTTGAGTTTAGATTTTATATAATTGATGGTACTATATATACATCTCTTTTCCATTTTCCCTTTAGCTCAACAGTCAGCTGTCAGAAAGAAATGAAGTACCTTTGAATGGAACAATGCCTCGTTTGACGAGTTCGCCGTATTGCAGGTACCCCATGAAGCCACAGGCAGAAGAAGTCCAAAGCTGAACCCCAGGAATCCCCAGTTCCTTAGCAACTTCCCTCCCAAATCCCATGATCCCGTCAGAAACTATACAAGTAATCTGTGGCACTTCAGACGAGGAATTGAGTTTAGTCACCAGCTCCTTGAAAGGGCCTAGACATGTTTTCCTGATGGAGTCGCATAGAGTTGGAACATCTTGGGTTGCATCTTTATTTGCAGGTGGTAGCCTGTCCGGTATGGTCGCGAATTGGAAGTCCGGTAGTCCCTTGACGGAGTCAGACCCTTTGGACTGGATTAAACGCCGATGGTTGAACTCAGAGTTGACAAAGGTTATGTGGAATCCCCTGGAGTACAGAAGCTTGGCTAATTACATCATAGGGTTAACATGGCCTTGTGCTGGGAAAGGGACACAGACTGCATGGAGTTCTTTGGCTCCTGGTTGTGTTGAACCCATCTTAATTTATGAAATATGAAATATGAAATAGTTGCTAGGCAAATCTTGCTTTTATAGAAACATTTCTATCGTTTCAAAAAAAAAAAAAAAAAAAAAACATTGCAAGCTTAACTTTCGTTTCTGGTTACATCTATATTAATATCCCAACTACTCTCCATTAATACTGTACATATTGCAGGATAACAAGAAGATGACAAAATGCACTCCGATGTTTTTACAGAGACCTATAATTTAGTCATCTCTATCTATCCATCCAATTTACATGCATAGTTGCATACTTTACTAGGTGGCTTAGAGAAGGTATGCAGCGATATAATTTTAGACATAAACACTGTTTGGCGCAAAAACCAGTTGGCTTGCAAACTGTCTCTTTTGAGCGTGTGCGCAGGCGTGCCAGCACCGTGGGGTGCAGTCGTCGGGGTAGTCCCTTGACCTGACTTCTTATTTCAAGCGTCTGTGGATGAGGAGAGCACCAACCTCGCCACAAGGTTCTTCTCTAGCCTTTCGAGAAAGGACTTCTTGCCTTACGGATAAGGACTTTGGGTGTGATCTCTTCGCGTCACTGAATCGATACTTAGTGTTGTAGACTAAGCAGAGCAATCACTGGGAAGTTTGGAGAAAGCACGGGTTGCGCTAAAGCGTGACTTTAGCTTCGCTGGGTGCGAGGGCGTTACTCTTGCTTCGCTGGTAGTAACGGTGGCGGTTGCGCTAGCAGTCGGCTCCCGGGGAGACTAGGACTGAAAGTACGGTCGCCGAGTTGATCTGGTGATGCTGACAGTCGGCTCTTGGAGAGACTGGGACTGACGCGCGGTCACCGGGTTTCAACGAGGTTGAAGGTTTGCTCCGGGGAGGCTTTGTAATCGCTGGGATTGATTGATTTTTTAGAGGTCCCTTTAATTCGTCCTTGAAACCTGGTATATATACCTAGGGTTTCGACTGCTCCTCGCCACAGAAGGATTATTGGTTGAAGTTTCCTATTCAATCCTCGCTACCCGACTCCAATAAGGTTTCGTTTTCCTTATGGATCACGGAATGGGTGAAGCTGTAACCCAAACCCGAATAGGCTTATTTTTGGGCCGCAAGTATCGGCCCGCTGTGCTGAATCCACTAAAGGATCTTGCCAAAATTACTTTTGGGCTCAAACATTGCCCCCCAGGCCCCGATGTCAGGCCCACTAAGCTGTAACTGATAGAAGGGGGTTAAAACGACATGCCTGGTGATCGAAACGATGTCATTAATGAAGGTAGCGTCTATTCGCTTGGCAAAACGTCTTTTCGTCGCATCGTTTCCCTCACAAAATCTTTTATTTAAATACCGCAGCCAAATAGAGACCTGTCACATCAGAAACCCTTCCAGTCTCCTAAACCCAGAAATCTCTCGCTCCATACCCGCTTTACAGAAACCCAGAAATAGCTCCCCCAAAGAAGGTGATTATCGATCAGGAAGGAGAGCTCACTGAGAATGTCGCTCGCACTTGGGGAGCCAACATCGGTGGCCGTTGTCGTATCCATACCTCTGTCCAGAGGCCTCTGCTTCTCAGGCTTTCAGATCATCACGCCGGACTGGGTCCGACACTGCGAGACTCCATTCCTGCTGACGCTCTCACTCTCTATAGCCTGCCCATTCGTAGACCCACTCAAGTCCTCTGGAGGACCCCTGCGGATTTCAGCAGTTGGGGTGCGCAGAATCATAGAGCAAAAATAGGGCACTGGCCATCCAAAATTAGCGAAGATGAGCTCTCCTGGTATCATGAAGTCAGAGCACGAGATTTGGCTCGCTGGAACGAGGCAGGTATTACCCACACTATTGATTTATGCTTTCGCCTTCCTCGCGGTGGGAATCGCTCACCACTCGCTGCCTTCCTTTGCTTCTGGCATACTGCTACCAATACCTTCGATTTCCGATTTGGTCAAATGAGTATAACCTTGTTGGACATCCTCACCATTACTGGATTGCCCATCGATGGCGAGCCCTATCTGCATGGCCAATTCGATTCTGACACCTTCGCATCAATCATGGACCAAACTGGTCGCAGTGCTCATAGCGGCTCTTACCAGCGGTGGTTGACTTGCTATCGCAAAGAGCACAATGCTACTGGTGGCATTGCTTTTCTGGAGTATTGGCTCTGTAAATTCATATTCTGTACTTCCTCCTGTAAGCCCACTGGTGCTTGGACTTTTCTAGCGACAGCCCTCTACAATGGCCGCCGCGTGGGATTAGGACAACCAGTGTTGGGTGCCCTCTACCGTACTCTATATCAGGCCACTATGCATCCTTTTGAGACCAGCCTTTCTGGCCCTTTTTGGATCCTTGATTTCTGGATTCAAACTTATTTTTCATTCTTCCGCCGCGACGATATTCCACTACTACCACCGGCTAATGCCCTTCTTGGTCATTGGTTTTGTCGCGATGCGAGGTACACATCTCCCCCTATTCTGAATGCTTCTCATACTTGTATCTCCTGCACGAAATGCCATACTGTGATTTAATACTCAGTAGGAGATACCCTGCTCCTCTTCAAAACGAATTTCTTCCTGGGGCTCCCAACTATAATGATCGCGCGCGCTTGGCTTTTCGCCGCGCGATCTCTTGTTCAGACATTAGGCTCGCTGTTGATGAACTCAGTTATGAGCTCTATGCCCCCAACCATTTTGCCCACCAGTTTGGTCTTATTCAGCTGGTGCCTTTTCCCCTCTATGATGCCTGGAATTTCTATACCTCTTGGCGACGAATTGGTCCCTCTGATGGGGCTCCACCAGAGCAAAGCATGCTCGCACTGGTCGACCTCCCAAACTGGGCTAATAATATCGTCCCCGTGGATGGGACCGCTGAAGATTATGATCAATGGTGGAAAGAAGTTTCTGTTAACTGCTGGAGGCAAAGGGACGACGAACTCTTCGCGGCCATCTTCGAAGACTTGAGGTATCCTTATGATGCTGATACTGAAGCACTCGCTCGCTTTCATGAAGATGAAGAAAGACCTCCACCACCCGAACCTGCTCCGCCACCCGCGCGAGCCCCGCGCTTGGTTCAAGCTGGTATTGTTATTCGCGAGCAACCTCCAGAGGTACTTGCCTTGATATGTTCCTTTGTTTCCTTTATCACCTCCACCTCTGTCCCCTAACTCGAAATTTATAGCAGGGACGCGCACCACCTTCAGGCAGTCGCGCAGTGAGTGTTCCTCCGGCCACCGATCTAGCTGCTAAACAAAAAGCAGTACTGATCAGGCCTGAAGTAGAGGACACTTCCTCTGACGATGATAATCCTCAGACTGTAAGGATTCTCGCTTTAGAACCTTCTTTATTTTAGCAGCCTTCTCGACGTCTAATTGACTTTGTTTAAATCTTGACAGATTGCTGCTGCTCTGGCACGCAAACGCAGTCGCGCTGAGCTCAGAACTGATCCATGGGCAGAAGACGAACCAACCGCTGATCGACTGGTAATGCCTCTCTCTCGGAAACATTGATGCCTTGTCTTGTTATGTATGGTTTATAACGTTTCTCTGCTTCAGGTTCGTCGCAGGCTTTCAAGGCCAATTGGGGAAGGATCCTCTGCTGCCAGCGAGGGTGTATCTGGTACAAACGCCCAAGAGACCGATGGTGGCCCTCCCTCTGCGATCAATGCAGCAAACCAAATGTAGTTGGTTGTAATTCCAGAACCAGTTATAGTTGACGGTCCGCCTGAGGTTGAAGACAGGATGTCTCTCCTTCCTACCTTCCGCGAGGAGCCCATTCCCCTTCTGGCATCGGCGGTGCCTGACCTGGATCCAATCCTTGGTGAAGCTGCTCTAGCGCCAATGGTAGATTTCCGCGAGCCAGCAGTTGAAGAGGTAACTCTCTTAATCAAAAATGTTCATCTTTTACCTTTGGCTTGGTTATTCTGAAAGTGCATCTTTTTTTTAGGGTCCAAACGCGGAAGTAGCAGCAGAAGAAATAGCGAACAAGGATCTTGCTGAACCTGTTCCTAATGTGGTTGGCCAAGAACCTGCTCCCCATGCCCCCCAAGTCATTGAAGCTGGGGAACCTGAAGAACTTCATGAACCAGTGCCTGAAGCTATACCTGTCGCGGAGCCTCCTGAGGCCCCTGACACTGAGCCCCCTACTCCATCCACTTTAGAACTTTTAGCTCGCATGCTCGAAGTAACCCTACCTGGGGTTGTAGATGAAGCCAGAGAAGGTCTTCGTCGCCTCTTGGGTCCCGATATACTGATTCCTGGCGCGCCCGCGAGAGTTTTGGAGTATCTGAGGGTGCTTCTTCGCGAGGGCGCTGTCACTGAAGAACAATTCCAAGAGGTTGATGGACTGCTGCAAGATCTCCCACAAGGGCTTAATGAAAGGGCAGTCACTAACGCGCACGCTAAACAGACTGAAACACACTACCAAGCTCTTACTCATCAAACTGACAATGCCCGCGGTTTCTTGGGTGATCAGGCTGATCTCATCAGGGATCTGACACTTGAGAGGAACCACCTGAGATCCCAGATTCTTTCTTTTCAAGCCCGCTTGATCGAGGTCACTGCTATGCTTGCCCACGCGGAGCCTCAATTGGAACAACCCCTCGCTGCCTTCGAGACGCTGTCCCAAGAACTGGCCCAAGCCCGTGTGGCAGCCCAACAAGCCACTCAAGCTGCTGCGGATGCTAACTTTCGACTGGACGAGCTCTTTCTCCGCTTGACCCGAGCAGGCCGGAGACTTTTGGGCCCCTAGTTATTCCATTACTGGGCCCATATTTGTATGAACAATATTATTATTAGGATTAAATTCTGTTTACTACCTTGTACTTTCAATGGTTCATCAGTTCAGTCCCTGCACTTCTAATTTAATCAGAAAAGTCCTTGCACTCTCCAATTTCATCAAATCGATCCAATCGGTCACTATTCCGTCAATTTTCGCTGTTAAAATGCTAACGTGGGATCTTCTCACAGGGAAAATTCCCAAACTACCCATCGCTAGGCAGCCCACCGACTCGTTAGTGTTGTGAATGCATATGGGTAGTTTGGAAATTTTTCCTGAAAGTTGACGGAATAGTGACGGATTGGATCGATTTGATGAAATTGGAGAGTGCAAGGACTTTTCTGATTAAATTAGAAGTGCAAGGACTGAACTGATGAACCCTTGAAAGTACAGGGTAGTAAGCAGAATTTAGTCCTTATTATTAATATCTAAAATATTTAGCCCACCTTTCTTGGCCCAAATACATGTTCAGATTTTCTGGCAGTTTAGCGTTTAATCCACCTTTATTGCTGTTGAAACTGTTTGAAAAGATATTCTCGAAACAAAGCGGTTATCTCCTTGAAAATTGCCCCGCTTCCCACGCGCTTTCAATCATCTTCATTTCCGAGATCTTTGCATTCAATTCCATCGACACTCTTATTGATGGTGTTGAACGTACTTCAACTGCCCCTCTTAGAGTCGAGACCACTGAAACTGGTCCTATAAATACCTGTGCTTGTGAGAAGAAAAACTCAAGCGAATATGGCTTTCCCAGTAATAGTGTCACAAACCCTACTTCTCTTTCTTCTGTTTCTGAAATCTTCTCCTCACGATCTCAACCTCAAACCCAAATCCTTAGGTCTTATGGCTTAATCTCAATACCTGGGTAGGTCTCATGGCCTAATCTCAGGTCCATCCGCATGTCTTTGGTCTCTAGAAATCCGGATAGGAATCTCCGGTTTCAGTTAGGCTGAAGAACACGCGGTGCTCCTAACGCGGCGGAACGAGATTCTGAGTGATCCCTCTCCTCAGATTTCTCGCGTGGAGCAGGCGGGAGAAGAGCGGGCGGCCACTCGAGGCCGAGCGTTCTTCTTTCGCAGCCTACCTCTAGGGACAGACTGTCTGACTTATGTTTTTCCCCTAGAGGTAGATGTGGTTGTGAGTCGCGCTCTCCTGCAGACCATCTCCATCCCGGAAGGTAATGGATTATTTCCTTCCCTCCATCTTCAGTACAAATGAGAGCAGATGCGACTCAGATCAGATAAGACATGTGGGTGAAGAGAGGGATAGGAAGAGTACTCTTGATCATAGCACCGCCCCCTTGTCGCCGCAAGACTCAAGACTTCAGCAACTCTTATGATTTGTGGGCCACTTTTGGCCTTGTAACCTGCAAATGTAATAGTTTCGATTTGTACTGCTTCTGGCCGCAAAGCCACTTTATGAATGAAAGTTTCTGAGTATTATTGCAAAAGAAACTGTTATAAAATAAGGCCTCATGCATAGGCCATTACATATATATATATATATATATATATATATATATTCTTAACACATCTTATCAAGAAATTTGAAAATAAAAATTGCTACAAAAAGTATTGCTACAATATACAGCCTCTGTGAAGGCCTGAATATATAGGATGTTGCCCCCCTAGGGTTCGTAGGTGAAGGGAAGACAGGATGCGAAGGCCACAAGAAAGGCCCGAGTAGGAATGGATGTTGGGAACTGACGAAGACTATGTTTGCCCCCCTGTCTGAGAAGGGGAATCTGGAGGGTCTTCGAACTCCCAAACACTAGGGTAATATTTCTTCAGGAATCGTCCGTTGATGGGGTTGCGATGGATGTCACCGTCCAAATCTTTGAGGTGAAAGGCCCCGCGCTCCAGAATGCGGTGAACAACAAAGGGTCCTTCCCATCGCGGGGTCCATTTACCGCGACCTGTCAACTTCTCACCAAAGGGAAGAACAGCCTTCCAAACAAGGTCACCTTCTTTGTAACTACGGCCACGCGTCCTCTTGTCATAGGCGCGAGCAACACGCTGTTTTTCCATTACCAAATTATCCAAAGCTGTTAAGCGCTGCTCGCTGAGGTCCTCATGCTCTTGCCACATCGCTTGGACATAGTCTTCGCCTATCAAGTGATGCTGATCTTGGACTCGCAAGGATTGAACGTTGAGTTCCAAGCGTAAAACTGCGTCATGACCAAACATGAGTGCATAGGGTGTTGTAGCAGTGGGATTCCTCTTGGAAGTGCGATAAGCCCATAATGTCTCATACAGCGTGCTGTGCCACTGGCGAGGGTTTTCAACAAGCATCTTCCTGAGAAGAGTGATAATAATCTTGTTACTGGCTTCCGCTTGACCGTTGGACTGAGCATAATATGGAGTGCTGTGGATGAACTGGATGCCCAACTCGTTGACAAGTGTCTCTACCTCACCGCCCATGAACGCTGCCCCCCTGTCGGAAACAAGCACTTCAGGGATACCGAACCTGCAGATGATGTGCTGGAAAATGAATTGGCGAATGGTGGCACTAGAAGCCTCTTTCAAAGGTGCAGCTTTGACCCATTTGGTGAAGAAGTCTGTGGCCACGATGATGAACTTGTGTTGAAGGGAAGAATGGGGGTGAATCATCCCAATCAAGTCCAATGCCCAACCGCGCGCAGGCCAAGGCTTAATAATAGGCTGCATGGGAATGTTGGGGATGTGCTGCACTGGACCATGTGCCTGGCAATCTTGGCATCCTTTTGCGAACGTGATACAATCCTTCAAAATGCCAGGCCAATAGTAGCCATGTCTCCTGATAAGCCAACGCATCTTAGGGCCCGCTTAATAGGCGCCACATACTCCTGTATGGGCCTCGCACATTAGCCGTTTTGCTTCGCTGCCATAGACACATCTGAAGTCCATGCCATCTTCCCCACGTCGTCGCAGCTCATCGCCCCTGAGGAAGTAGTTCAAGGCAAGAAAACGAACCTTCCTGTCTGTCGTAAGATCTGGATGCTTGAGGTAAGCGATCAACGGAATTCGCCAATCGACGTCAATAGGTTCTAGGACAGCGACGACCGGATCGTCGGGCGGGTCAGGCCGCGCAAGCCATGAAGGCAGCGTGCGGCGCTCAACTTTCAGTATGCGCTCGCGAACCCCATATTTCAGTGTAATACCTGTAGCCAATTGAGCAAGCTCATTGGCCGCAAAATTGCGCTCGCGGGGTATGTATTCCAAATCAGCGTCATCAAACTGATCCAGAAGCTCAATGGCGCGAGTGAGATATGGCACGAGCAAACAGCTTACACACCTGTATTTCTCCTGGAGCTAATTTATCACGAGCAGAGAGTCACCGCGTATCTGAACGTCCCTTACTCCCAATTCCAGTAAGACTTCCAGGCCAATAATAAGGGCCTCATACTCTGCCTGGTTATTAGTGCATTTAAACTCCAATTGGAAAGAATAGGAGAAACGATCGCCCGCTGGGTTTTCCAGAACAATTCCGGCTCCTGCTAATGTTTCTGTTCTTGATCCATCGAAGAATAATACCCAGGGTTGCAGGGAGACAGTGGCTTGATACCATATTGCATACTCTGGGATGTGCGCCAAATCTGGTCGAGTTGCGGTGGTAATCGCTATCTCTAATTCCTTGACTGGGGGAATATCCAACATAGGGTGATGTGCCAAAAAATTGGCAATAGCTTGTCCCTTCACTGCTTTCTGTGGAACATATTGTAGCGAAAATTCGGATAGAGCTAATACCCATTTGCCAATGCGGCCCCTTAGAATAGGGCGTGACAACATGTACTTAACCAGGTCGGTTTGAGCGATGACGCTTGTAGTAAAGGATAACATGTAATGTCGCAACTTGCAAGCGGAGAAGTACAGTGTGAGACACAATTTTTCCATAGGAGTGTACCTTGTCTCGCAATCTGTAAGTGTCCTACTGAGGTAAAAAATGGCATGCTCGACACCTTCTTCATCGTCTTGGGCAAGTAAGCTACCGATAGAGGCTTCAGCCGCTGAAATATATAGCTTCAATGGAAATCCAGCTCGCGGGGGAACCAACACTGGTGGACTCGCTAAATAGGCCTTGATTTTGTCGAAAGCCTCTTGATGCTGAGATTCCCATACAAACTCATTATGTCCTTGCAACTTCAGCAATGGAGAAAATGGCTGGATCTTACCTGCAGAGTTAGAAATAAAACGTCGTAGGAAGTTGATTTTACCCAGCCTCGTCGACAATGCTTTTCCTTCGTCTAGAGCTCCAATTGGTGATGTTTTTCCTTCATTGCGAGCTTTTCTCGTCGAGAGATCGGCCTTCCTCATTGATGGTGTTTTTCCTTCGATGAAGGCCCTCCTCGTCGAATACATGTTCTCTTCACTGAAGGCTAATCGAGGGCTTGCTTTTCCTCCATCGGTAGTCCTTTTACTCCTCATATTGCCCCTGTGTTTTTTTTTTGCTACGTACTCAAAAGCATAGAAAGAGTAACAGTCCGTCACCAATACTTCAATGCCGTTCTTACCAAGAACCTGTGCTTAAGACTTAAGAGAAGTTCAATAACAATGAAAAACACAAATTTATTCAGAGAACCAAGAGTTCAAAATCAAACCGTATATGATGAATTCATGGATTACCCTCAAGGTGAAGAATTAGTTTTTGTATGGAACATAGAGTTGCCCCCATTTTCCTTCAAGTCTAATAAACAATATATTATTTATTTTGGCCACCGGCCTCATACATTCCTTTTGGCCCTCGGCCTCACACATACATTTTGGCCACCGGCCTCATACATTCCTTTTGGCCATCGGCCTCACACATACACTTTGGCCACCGGCCTCATGCATTATTTCGGCCACCGGCCTTGCGCTTATATTCAGGCCACCGACCTCATATATTTATTATGAAATGAGATTCGGTTATAGCTATCCCTATTTGTTCGGTGGGCAAGGTTTACCATTAAATCACACAAGTTAAGCAAATAATATTTTATTTATTTTGGCCACTGGCCACAAATACATTTCGAATACAAAAGGAAGTGAAAATCAAACAAATGATTATTAAAAGAAAGAACATCAGTCTATGTTACCTGGTTTTTGCCCCCTCAACCCTTATAATAATATCATCCATGTCTCTTGGCGGGTCGCGCAATAGATTTTCATATAGGGGTGTAACTGGGAAGAGTCCTTCGCGGAAGGCGATTGCCGCGCATTGAGGGTCACAATTGATGTGCATCATCTCTGCCTTGAATCTCTTGAAGAAATACTCGATTTTCTCTCCTACCTTTTGCTTGGTGTTGAATAAGGTCGCCATGTCCTTCTTTTGTTTGCGGCTGCAGAAATATTGGGAGATAAAGGTCCTGCTCAAAGCGTCGAAATCCGGGATTGACTGAGGCTGGAGATCCTGGAACCAAGCCGAGGCTGGTCCCGTGAGACTTGATGGGAAGAGCTTACACATCAGCTTCTCATCCGTTGTCTCGATGGACATCTGTTGTTTGTATCCTTTGATGTGGTCTACCGGGTCGGTGGTTCCATCATATTTTTGGAAAACAGGGGTTGTGAACCGTCGGGGCTTTGTCTCATTTAAGATGTCGTCGGTGAATGGGGATTTTCTGACGTCCCTCGCGATATCGGCCGCTAGCTCTCGGGGGCCAGTGCGCTTGCACTGTTCGATCATCTTCTCCATTTTCTCTCGCCACTCTTCATTGTGTGGTCGCTTGTGTCGTCCTGCCCCGATTCTACCATTATCGTTCAGTGTGCCGCTCAATCTCTCAACCAAGGTTTCGCCTGCGCCACTGGCTATCTTGTTGATTATCCTGTGGCTATGGTGGGCATCGTTGAGCTCTTCATCCGAAGAGTGGCTGTTGAGCTGGAGGATCCTTTCGAGCCTTCTCCGTCGACGAGCTTCTCGGTCCTGCTTTTCCCTCCAGAGTTGCTCAACTTCTTGTCTCAGCGTTTGTGCCTTGCCAACTGGAGGCAAGTTTAGATCGCCGACCAAATTTGGGAGAGGCTCATTCAGGGGCTGGTCAGGGGGTTGGGCTTCGTCGCTCCCAGTCCTTAGCGACAGAAAGGGGATTCCACCAGGCACAGCTCCCGCCATCATTTTTTAGGGAAAAGTGTTTCCCACAGACGGCGCCACTTGTTGGTGACGAAAAATTCTGTAGATGATTTTGACTCACCAATGAATGCGAACTGGAGCGGGAGCTGACCGGGAACAATTGAGAAGTTTCCTTGGGGCGTTAACTCGAAGTTTGACCGTCGGCTCGAGGAGGAGGGGGTACCTGCAGAAAACCCTCCGATACCTAAGCTAGTACGTTTCTTAATAGTGGAGTAGAAAGAATCGGAATGAGGTATCTTACTTGTTCAGTATGCCCCTATTTATAGGTGAGGGAGAGCTCGCACCACAAGTCGCTTTTTGATATCACTTTGATAATTGTAGTTATTATCGCCATCATTCTGCGTTATTTAATAATGCCATCACTCCGCGTTATTTAATAACTCCATAACGCCAACCACGTTATTAAATAACGCCATCACTCCTCGTTATTTAATAACGCCATCACTCCTCGTTATTTAATAACGTCATCACTCCGTGTTATTAAATAACGTCATCACTCCGCGTTATGAAATAACGCCATCACTCCGCATTATTAAATAACGCCATAACGCCAACCGCGCTATTAAATAACTCCATCACTCCTCGTTATTAAATAACGCCATCACTCCGCGTTATTAAATAACGCCATCACTCCGCGTTGTTAAATAACGTCATCATGCCACGTTATTATGACCGCCTTTAATAGCCTCCTTCATTGTGGTATTAACAACGGTAGTTATCGCCGGATTTACGATCGTCATTACCCGCGTACTTATGGCGAAGGTGAACCGTCACAATGGTATGCCAAAATCGTTGACTACCCCCACAGCCGTTAGGGCTGCCTGGAAAAGTAAGTAGCATCAGTCCTCCATACACAATTTCGTGTGCCCTAGCATGCAGGAAGTATTCCATGCCCTCAGCATATTGAGCTTCGTAAGCCCTCACTACTTCATCTGTGGAGTTTGAGTAACATATGTGACGTCCTTTATTCCAAGCAGGACTTTTTTTTGTCCAATACCTCTTTTGGTACTCTAGAAAGCCATTTAATGGCATGAGAAGAGTGAACATAGTGGATGGAAGCATTAGGAAATAGCCGACCATAGATAGAACCCAGCACACCAGCTGCATAGTATTGGCTGTTCCGAGGGAGGGACTTGAAGAGCATGTTAAATTTTTTTTTTTTTTTTTTTTTTGTAAACTAAATAGAGGATTAGGTGATATTAATTCCTTTGCAATAGCCGATTTGGGGTGACTGGCACCCACCCACAATCTCGAAAGAAAGGGGGCTATCGCAATCGGGAACCCACCGCCCATCCCTCTATTTTATGTTATTAATAAAAGAAAAGAAAATACAAGAAGAGAGAGGGACATGAACCAAAACCTCTCTGAGAACAAAATGAAATAAAGCACTCAAAGTGAACACTAAGCAATAGTTACAAACTGATGGATAGAAGAAGGACATGCAGTAACCATGTGTTGAATATGATTTTCATTGATGAATGATTTTCAAGTTTACATATATATAGCAGACTATTACATGCCTAACAATAACTGCATATTAAAGTAAGATCCACAAGTTTAGCCTAATATCAATGCTAATACAGTGACTGAAGATATTAGTGTTAATGAGCTTGATTTGGGGAAGAGATCACGCTTGATTGAGGCAAGGAGTTAATGTCGCTAACACCCCCCTTCAAACTGGGCGGCTCGGGACGCACAAGTTTGGTACACAGAAGAGTATGGCGCTGCTTGTGGAGTGGTTTAGTAAGAAGGTCAGCAGGTTGATCTATGGAAGGAATAAAATGAACCTGATGACTGCCAAGGGCTACCATTTCCCGAACAAAGTGATAATCTAACTCTATGTGCTTGGTGCGAGCATGGAAGACCAGATTAGAAGCCATGTATGTGGCACTGAGATTATCACAGTAAAGCAGAATGGGGTACTGAATATGGACACCAAGCTCATACAGTAAGAAGCCGAACCAAGTTGTCTCAGCACTAGCATGAGCAAGGGATCGATATTCAGATTCTGCACTGGAGCGAGCAATGGTAGGCTGCTTTTTGGAACACCAAGAGACAAGCGTATTGCCAAGGTAAATGAGATAGCCGGAAGTGGAACGGCGAGATTCAGGACAACCGGCCCAATCGGCATCAAAGTAAGCAGATAGGTGGACAGGATGGCGCTGAGGACTGAAAGAGAGACCATGGCCCAGAGTGCCTTTGACATAGCGGAGAATACGTTTGGCAGCAATGAGATAGGGAGCACGAGGATGACTCATAAATTTGGACACAGAATTGACAGCAAAGGCAATGTCAGGACGTGTAATAGTGAGGTACTGCAGGGAGCCAACCATCTCGCGAAAAACAGTGGGATTCGCAAGAAGGTCCCCATCATGTGTGGTTAGAACAGTCTTAGTTGACATTGGGGTGCTCACTGGTTGACTGTGTAACAGATCATGCTTCTGTAAAATGTCATGAGCATACTTGAGTTGATTGATGTGGAGGCCATTAGAATGAGGTGTGACCTGTAAACCAAGGAAATAGTGTAGGGGACCAAGATCCTTAATGTCAAAGCCACGGCCCAAGGCATCGATAAAACTTTGAAGAAGCCGGTCACTGCTGCCCGTGACAACAATATCATCAACATAGAGTAGGAAGTAAATCACATGCAGGCCATGTTGATAGATGAATAAGGATGAATCAGCTTTACTATGGTGAAAACCAACAGAAAGCAGAAAAGAACTCATGCGGTGAAACCAAGCACGGGGTGCTTGTTTGAGGCCATAAAGTGCCTTATGAAGCTTACAGACAAAGGAGGGCCGGGAGGAATCGACGAAGCCAGGGGGCTGGGTCATGTAAACGTCCTCCTGTAGATAACCATGTAGGAAGGCATTTTTGACGTCCAGCTGACTAAGAGACCAACCCCGAGACACCACCACACATAGAACGGTTCGAATGGTAGCAGGTTTGATAACAGGACTATAAGTTTCACCATAATCGATTCTGTGCTGTTGATGAAATCCTTTGGCAACAAGGCGAGCCTTGTAACGCTCTACTGAGCCATCAGGGTTTCGCTTAATGCGAAACACCCATTTGCAGCCCACAACATGTTGAGATGGTGGGATGAACAAGCGACCAGGTATGGTTTTTCAACAAAGCGTTAATCTCCTCGGTCATGGCAGCTCTCCAATTCACATCTTTGGAAGCCTGAGTATAACAAGTTGGTTCCATGGTAGTAAGAACAGATAAAAGAGCTTTTGGTATTGGATACCTTACAACGCCATCTGTGCGAATTCTGGGTTGAATGATCCCATCTCTGAGCCGAGTCCTCATGGGGTGGGTTGGTGGTGGCGGAGGAGGCGGCAGGATAGAAGGAGAAGGGGGAGGAGCAGTAGAAAGTGGTGGAGGAGAGGACGGGGCTGGGATTGCTACAGAAGGAACGGCTGCGGGTTGAGCTGATGCTGCGGAGGAGGGACGACGGTGGTATGTCTGAATTGGAGGAGGGGGAGCCGGGATTGTAGGCACGGTGGTCGGAGGAGGCATAGACGGAGTGGGTAGGGACGGAGCTGGTTGGGCGTTGGTGTGAGGACAACTGTCGAGATGATTGCCATCGTGAATTGCAAGGGAGGGCAGAGCTGAGGTCGAGTTGTGCGAGATCAGGGGGTCAATTGAGTTTGTGGAGGAATTGGACTGGAGTGGAGTTGAAGATGAAGAGAGTGGGCTTGGGCCCGACGGTAATAGATCCGGGCTCGGCAGGGGGGCCTGCGGAGGTGCAGGTGGGCTAGTACGTTGTAGTGGGGTGAATTGAAGATAAAATGAATCTGATGGTGATTGGACCTGCAAACCCTTATAGGGAAAGTGAGTTTCATTAAACAAAACATGACGTGAGACATAAACACGACCGGTGTTGGGATCAAGACAACGATAACCTTTATGGTGTGAACTGTAACCAAGGAAGACACACTCAACACTACGACGAGACAGTTTGTTAGGAACATTATCTCCAAGGTAAGGAAAACATGAGCACCCAAAAACACGGAGGGAAGAATAGGAGGGAGGATGACCATAGAGACGTGTGTGGGGAGTATCCCAATCTAAGGTAGGAGTCGGAAGAAGATTAATGAGATATACATATGTGAGTATAGCCTTAACCCAAAGGGATTGAGGAGCACCTGAAGTGAGAAGGAGAGTGTGGGCCATTGAGGCAATATGTTGATGTTTTCTTTCAGCAAGCCCATTTTGTTGGGGAGTGTATGGGCAAGAAAAACGTTGTTGGATGCCCAAAGAAATACAAAATTGGGAGAAGGCATTGTTGACATATTCTGTCCCATTGTCACTTTGTAGATATTGTACAGAACTATGGAAAATATTGTGAATCATGGCAACAAAGTTTTTAAAGTGTGTAAGAACCTCATTTTTCCGGCGCATAGGATAAAGCCATGTGTAACGAGAGAATTCATCGGTGAAAAGAACATAATATTTGAAACCAGTTGTAGACAATGTGGGGGACATCCATACATCACTATGAATTATTGAAAATAGAGAAGAAGCAGAAATATGGTCTGATGGAAAAGGTAATTTATGAGATTTGCTAAGAGCGCAATTATTACAAAAGGAATTATGAGAAAATTTGGACCCAATAGTAGATCCTAAACGAGCTAAAACTGAAGAAGAGGGATGACCCAAGCGGTTGTGCCAAAGAGACGAGTGAACGGAAGAGATCACTAGAGAAGTGGGCACCAGCAAAAGGAGGGGTGGAATTGGGCAGTGTTTTGAGCAGGAGTGAGTGAGGAAGGTGGGGTGGCCATTGATGTTGGGAAAAAGGAGAGGAAGATCCAGAAGCTAGAGGAAGAGAAAGGGAACGAAAAGGAACGACAGGGGAGGATCCGAAATTAGGCTGATACCATGTTGAATATGATTTTCATTGATGAATGATTTTCAAGTTTACATATATATAGCAGACTATTACATGCCTAACAATAACTGCATATTAAAGTAAGATCCACAAGTTTAGCCTAATATCAATGCTAATACAGTGACTGAAGATATTAGTGTTAATGAGCTTGATTTGGGGAAGAGATCACGCTTGATTGAGGCAAGGAGTTAATGTCGCTAACACCATGCCTATATATGTGACCACGCAGCAACCATATATATTGAACACACCTATAGTTCATCAGCAACCATGCAGCAGAAACCACCATAACCCAAGCCCACCTTTTCATAAAGTCTATCGAACACCACAGAATTTGAGGTATGATCATTAAAGAATACTTGAAATTCAGGGATTTGAGAATTCATTCCTCGCCTTTGGTACTTGAGTTCGACAGCTTCATCTATGTTTTCAACTGCGAAAAATGTTTTGGTCCAACAGAGCAACCCAGGTCTGCAATTTTGAAAGTGGAAGATGACAAGAGGTCTATGTCAAGCTTTTCTGCAATTTGCCCTTTTTAGAAGTTTTTTGGCAACATCCACAACTCCTTTCTGCAAAAGCCAAGATTGTGCTTGGTTACTTTTTCTTTTTTTTTTGGCTAGTTTGACGATGCTGCTTTTGGTTGAGAGGATCCACAACACTTGATTTTTTTTCTTTCTTTCTGTTTTTCTTAGCCAAATTTTACTATAAGGACTGAGAAACTGTGAAGGTTCATACAATCAGATAAATTAACATAAAATAATTGCTAGAAAGAAATTCAACTATCTAATTTTGTAGTATTCTTAGACTATCCCAAGTCCTAACAGTAAAGAAGAAAACCAGCAAAGTAGAGTTCTTGGCATAGCTGTTGGGGCCATCTCCACCGTCCATAGCATATGTCCACTGGCCATTCTACATTAATCTACTGGTATCATCTTCTGCCATCTCTCTCTCTCTCTCTCTCTCTGCACTAATGGGAAGTCTGAGATTTTGTTTTGTGGTAACATTGTTATATACAGCTATCAGCACAGGAGATTAATAACAAAAGTGGAAGACATTCTCTACTGTTATTTTTTAATTTAAGCAAGTTTCATTTCAGATCGGTATCTCATTATTTTAGCTTAAATCTACTGCACTAGTATTATTAAAGTTCATCTGAATTTTTTGCCAGCTGACGCTGAGATCGTTCATTACTTCATTAGCAATACAAGTAATTATCAGTTACGTAAGACATGCTCAAAAGTCTTAAGGACGGTGTATATATTGATTATATTGTCAGAAACAGTATGCTTAAGCAATCACAAACACATAATTTAGAACCTATACTAGATCAAATCATGTATATTCAAAAACTGAATTATGTTCCAACAGTGTTTGGAAATCTCCTTGAGTTAAATCCAAGTGAGAAGAAATCTCCTCTAGACAGATCTTGGAGAGGTAATATCCCCTTGAGATGGATCCGAGTGAGGAAGAAAATCCTTAACGGATCCCTTTGAGACAGATCTAATCCTCTTCAATGGAAACTGATTTCCATTGAAACTCTAACACTGAATTTAAGTATGAAATAGGGATTGAAAACAACATATCAATCCTGAACCTGCAGAAAACAAGAACATAAGAACATGAACCCAGAAAACTTACTTGATGCACTCCCACTGTCAATGATAGCCTTCTCCTGATTTCACCCTTATGTTCTTTTAGTATATGGGACTAACAACAAGAACAACTCGTGCATCAGAAGGGACCAATCTGACATATACATATAGCAATGCAGCAAATCAGTTTCATCCATAAAGAAACTGATTTCATTGCTTAACTGCCTATTTCTTTCAACTGCAACTTGATTTAAATTTAAATAACAGATAAGCTTGTCTTAATATGAAATACATCATAAGCTTATACTATAGTCTAAACTTAGATTAATTACATATATAAAGTATTATGAAGTATATATGCAGAACACAAGTTCTAAACAATGTCTTGTTCCATAAGCAATGTTAGTTTGCTTACATATATTCAACTCATTAGCATTAGCACTAGCTAATTATTAGTTATGTAAGACATTCCTTATACAAGACCTTAGAATATCAATGTTGCATTAGACAAACTAGAGAAATCCTCAAAAGTCTAATAGATATAGTTTGGGATATATAGTCTAAGAAATCTAGCTAATCAGATAGTCGAAACTCTTTTAATAATTTATTTCTTATATGTTAGCTCATCTAATTATATGAACCTTACTTCACAGTTTCTCAACTCTTGTAGATACTAAAAGTTTTGGATCCTCTCACTAAACATCTGTGTTTGTGTGTGTGTGTTGGAGCTAATGGACATGGATTTTGTGTATGGTTGTTAGTTTATCTAGATCTGCTACTTCATATAGATTTTTGTTTCAATCATTAGAACTATTAAGCAGACTTTCTTGACCATTTGTACAACAGAATAGTTTATTGAAAAGGACAGAAACAACCAATACCACTTACTAGTACAGTAAGATCACATTACAATAGCAAAGTTTCACTAGATAAACTAAAAAAATCTCCTCTGTTTATATTACTCAGTAGTCAGTACTTCCTATGCGTTTGAGTAAAACAAATAAACTAACAGCTTTCACTGATTCCAAGACGGAGGTGGATTCTTCATATTTCTTGCAAAATGTGTCAAAGAACTCATCTAAAATCTCTTCTCCAAAATTCGCTCGAATTATATGCTCTGTTCCGGCTCTCACAGTTGAGCGAAACACATTGGGCTGTAGCTTTTCTTGAGGCAAGTTTTCCATTCTCTCTATGCTAAAACATCCATTGCCTTTCACAATGGCTTCCACTTCTTGGAGAGAAGCATTATATATTGGTAGATTGAAGGAGTCCACTTTGTCTTCGGCAATGACACCCTACATAGGAAAATGAAAAGTCAATCACCAGCATATCTTATGTCTTAACTTCAAGAACTTTATAACTAAGTGCTGTGGTTGTTCCTTATGTGCAAGAATGCAATGAAAGAAAATTTTGTACCTTCTTGGCCATGTCCATGAGACTGGAACCACATAGGTCTAATGACATGTTGTAATAGCTTTGTGCATGAGGGATTTCATTGGGGCGGCCGGGAACAACAAATGCCATCAACCCTCCTCCGACGATCTCTTGTGCTCTAGCATTTAGAAAGCACTCCATGTCCTTGGCATATTGAGCTGAATATGCCTCAACAACTTGGCGTGCAGAATTTGAGTAATGAACCCTACCTTTGTTCCAAGCAGGGGAGCTCCTGTCGAACACTTCCTCAGGCACTTTAGAGAGAAACTGCAGAGAAAATGAAGAGTATACAAAGTGAAGATGTGCCTTGGGAAACAAGCGAGAGTAAAAAGATCCCGGTACGCCCATTGCGAAGTAGTTCCTGTCTGGAGGGAGGGATTGGAAGAGCTGATTGAAATCATTTCCAGCTTGATCACTGAAAAAGACTTGAAGCTCGGGGACCTCAGAATTGCGCCCTTGGGTTCGGTACTTGTCCTCCACAGCTTCAAGTATGTTTTGCACAGCTAGGAACGTGTTAGGGCCCGTAGCGCAGCCTAAATCTGTAACTCGAAAGGTGTTTGAGGATGAGAAGCTTTCAATGTCAAGCTTGTCAATAACTGCCTCTTTGATCAGTTCCTTGGCCGCATCTATAGCATTTCTCTGAAGAGAAAAAAAATGAAGCTAATGGGTTACTTACTTTGTCCCCATCAATGCACAATGAAGTATGTAATGGTGATAAAATGAGAGTTACATGCTTGCTAATTTGCTATACCTGAAAAGAAGAGTATTTGCTATAGCTGTAGAGACTATCTGCACCATTCATTCTTATTGCCATCTCTTAATTTCTTGTTTCTTTCTAGCTACTATGATTTTGATAATTTGATTGGTCTACAATCCCCTATTTATAACTTTGCAAAGCCCTTAACTAGATTCGAAATAGGAAACAACTCATCAGATTGCTAAGTCGGCTTGACCTTTTCTCGGGAAATGAAGCAACGTGTCTGCATGCAGCCCTTAACTATATTCAAGTTTAGGAACAGTCAAAAGGTGTTCATCACAGGTGTCTACACTCGACTAAAAAAACAAAAAAAAAACACCATAAAGTCTCCAAGATAAACAATAAACAATCTAAATAGAAAATGAGGATTGACGAGAAGTCATAAATCTGAAAATATTATTTTGGTCAATTTTGGCGACTGTTGTCATCGAACTTATCATGTAGTCATTATGTAGTTAATTGGCCAAAAGGAAGTAACAAAGCTGGAGGAAACTTGAGGTTGCTGCTGCTTCGAAGAAAATCAAGAACCGTCAGTTTAGTTCTGCTAAAAGAAATCTGGAAATGGAGGAGGAAAAGGTGGTGACGGAAGCTGATGTGGAGGAGGACCTCTGCGTAGAGAGGTCCTGAGTTTTGTTGAATGAGTCAGTTTTTTCTTTCCTGCCCTAACATTGTCTCAAGTTTGGTTCTTGGTCATATTATTATGTTAGGACCTTTCTGCCCTGGACGGATTATCCCTATCAGCACACTCCATCAGTCCATCCAAATCCACATTCAATAGTTATCTCTATTTGCTACGATATTTTTAGTCCATTTGGACACGTGTCTCATTTAGTTGTTGTGAGGACAATGGTCCCAAAACTCAACCTTTATATGTTGTAGTCTTCATCTTTGGATACTCACGAATGAAAATATGAACTTGCTTTGAATTTATCTCTTTTCCTTTCTGCATTTCCTTTGTTCCTATCATATTATTATGGTGATTTCATTAGGTTGCCTAAGGGTAGCCTGCATGGCTTGATATTAACGTGACCCTCTCAGGTAAGTCATGTTATGTAATTACCTATATTTAGTTATATTAGAGGCGTGAGCCGCGTGACGTCCTCTTTTTAAATAAAAATAAATAAAAAATACAAGTTAATTGAAGGATAATAGAATATGAATCAATTTTGATTGAAGTGGGTTAACCCAAAGACAACCCGGCCACTAGTAAGTAGTATACGACCATGAACCTAGCAAATATCTAAAGGGTGCAGCTATTACCACTATACTAACTACTTTGTTCACCATATAAGTTGTTGATTTATTAAAAGACTAAAATATCCTAATACAAAATTACAATAAAAGACAATATCTTGTTAAATATTACAATTTGTTTTTTCTTATCCCCTAAAGTACAAATAATTATTAATGCAATTCAGCAATTGAATGGTAACTCATTTGTTTTTTAACTTTTTTTACAGGGTCCTTGACCCAAAGCACCAAAATTGACCAAATATTATCCCACTTACTCCAGCAACAGATTTTTATTCCCACATCTAATTTAACAGCAAATGACCATTTTGTCCTTAACCTAATTAATAAACGACATCATGCCACTCAACATCTCTCTCTCTCTCTCCCTCTCCCTCTCCCTCTCCCTCTGCACTAATGGGAAGTTTGAGGTTTTTTTTTTTTTTTTTAAACCCCACCCCACTCCCACCCTTGATGGGGCTCGAACTCTTGACCTCTCATATGAGAGACCAAAGCCTTACCACCCCACCATACACACACACACACAAAAGAAGTTTGAGGTTTTGTTTTGTGGTAGCATTGTTATATACAGCTATCAGCACAGGAGATTAATTGACAAAAGTGGAAGACATTCTCTACTGTTATTTTTTAATTTAAGCAAGTTTCATTTAAGATCGGTATCTCATTATTTTAGCTTAAATCTACTGCACTAGTATTATTAAAGTTCATCTGAATTTTTTGCCAGCTGACGCTGAGATCGTTCATTACTTCATTAGCAATACAAGTAATTATCAGTTACGTAAGACATGCCCTTAGACAAGGCCTTAGAATATCATTCTTGCATTGAACAAACTAGAAAGCCTCAAGAGTCTTAAGGACGGTGTATATATTGATTATATTCAACTCATTAGCATTAGCACTAGCTAATTATTAGTTATGTGAGCATCTCCAACAGAATACTTATTTCAAATTTTTTTTGAAATTTAACTAGTTTTAGGTTAAGTTTGATCTCCAACAGACTAGTTAAACAAAAGCTAAATTTAGCTTTAGCGAAAAGAACTAGCTATATTTAGCTAGAGATGAGAGAGAATTTAACTAAAAGTTAAATTTAACTTGAGTTTTAGGTATTTGCTGGAGCATAACTCAATATTCAACTAGCTATATTCCTATTTTAGCTACTTTTAGCTATCAAGATAGCTATCACTGTTGGAGATGCTCTTGTGTTTGAACCTATATTTGGCAAGGCCCACGGAGCAGATAGGTGGGCCCGACTCGCAAGGCCTAATGAAGGACCTTGGCTAATTAGCCGCGGCACATTAAATGTTTATTGTCAAATTGTTGCCAAAAATAACGTGTGCAGAGAGCTGTTATTAAATCAGAAGAGATCAAATGACCCACAAGTCATAATGAATGACCGCGGCTAATTCATCAAAGAGGATATCAGGAGAAACGTTACCGAAGTGTGGGGCAATTAACTTGAATGAGCATCAGGAGGTGTTATTGTCAATCATCAGTTACAAGACCTGATTAATTGCTCATGATAGAATCAATCATTGATAACGATATCACAAACATGAATATTGTTCTATTTGTAATCAATGCGGTCTTAGCTGTAAAGGCTGAGATTGCTTTTTTTCCTTCATTCAGTAGTTTAGTTTCACTATAAAAAGGACCATAGGTGTCATTGTTAGAGGTCCTCGACCAAACGCTCTAACCGATTACTCAAATTTTATCTCAATACATTTCAACAATTCAACAACACTTATCAATCTTTACGTGTTTATCTTATCGCTTTCTTTACCGGTATTTATCTTTCCTGCACTTTACTTTGTTGCTCTTTACATTCATGCAGTTTATCTTCCTGCATTTTATTTGCTGCACCTTTATATTCCTGCACTTTCGTTTATGCTATTTATTTGTTGTTATTTACTTCACGTCATTTAATTTAGGGAAAACATCACCCATGGTCACTGAGTTATGACTTATTCGACACTTAACTCACTGTGTTTTCAACAATATCACTTAACTCACTCAGTTTTACATCCGTCTTTCACTTAACTCACTGTCGTTAATTCTGTCGTTAAAAGGTATTAAAATTGAGGGTATATTTGTCTAAACACTAAAAAAATGCATTTCTAACTCTCTTTTTTTTCAAATTATATTTAAGTTAAAAAAATCATTTTTTATTAGAAATCTCATAAATTTAAAAAATTTAAAAAAGTCTAATAAATGTAAATTGAGGGTATATTTGTCTAAACACTAAAAAAATGCATTTCTAACTTTTAAAAAAAAAAAAAGACAATTTTTTTTCAAATTATATTTAAGTTAAAAAAATCATTTTCTATTAGAAATTTCAGAAATTTAAAAAAATTGAAAAAATGTCTAATAAATGTAGTTTTTTTTTTAAGTTAAAAATGATTTTTAAGTGTTTTGACAAATATACCCTCAATTTTAACGGCTTCTAACAGTAGAATTAACGGCAGTGAGTTAAGTGAAACACGGATGTAAAACTGAGTGAGTTAAGTGATATTGTTGAAAATACAGTGAGGTAAGTGTCGAATAAGTCATAACTCAGTGACCATTGGTGATATTTCCCCTTTAATTTATACAAAATCACAAAAAGAATTATTATCACTTCACCTTCACCTCAATCACCGAGTTACATAGCACGAAGACTGCGGCTAGTTAAGGCCGATCCGTGCTAAAGTCCTTGCATTCAAGGCAGAGAGAACCCCGCAGCCGAGATTGATCCTTCCTTGGCCCACAATCAACTGATCAGAAGTTAGATATCTACAATCTATAACAAAACCTCGCTTGGCCTACCGGCCGCGAGTTGGCACGCCCGCTCACACGTCACCACTCCAGAAGGACACGTGTAAGCCAAAGAAGCCCTCGGCCCAGTGACACGTGGCCGGGACGATTTTTGAGCGAACAGTAAGACATTCCCTATACAAGACCTTAGAATATCAATGTTGCATTAGACAAACTAGAGAAATCATCAAAAGTCTAATAGATATAGTTTGGGATATATAGTCTAAGAAAGCTAGCTAATCAAATAATCGAAACTCTTTTAATAATTACTAGCCATAGCTGCACGCGCGTTGCTGCGAGAGTTATGGTTGTTAGTGAATTGCTTAGAAAAGTAAATGATTGTATACATGAGAATATCATTGATTTTGTATTGTTAGTTTGTACATGCATTTGGTTTGCTTTAAATTGTTTGATGGTGATGCAAAAATTTTAATTAGATTTATTCGATTTGAAAGGGTATTGTGAAGACAGATACAGTAGAACATTCATTTGGTGTTGTTGTTGCTTGCTGGTTCATCGACTGCAATTTCTCTAAAAGAAGCCCTTGTCTAACTCTCTCAGCAATCTTGACAACCATATGTCGATTTTCTTCAGAGTTCTTTTTCAATGTGGTTACTCTGCGGGTGTATTATCAATATGATTCAATTACTTGACAAACCTAGTGAGCAGTTTCTGAATAATAATGTTGAAACACACGTAGATGCAAAGTTGTCCTTTTCTTGTCTTGGCAAGGATAGTTCCAAAGCTTCGGGCAGGTAAGCGTTCCTCTGCTGAATCCTCCTGATAGTTCAAAAAGATTAAACGGCAAATGACTTGTACAAAACCAATACTAAAATAAATCCAGCACAAAGAGTATAAGGGTAACATACCTCGGGAGCTTTTGGCGGTCTTCTCATTGAGTGTGCAAGAAATTTCCTAAATGCGTCATTAAATGTTTCTATGGGCTGAACACTGAACAAAATAATAATCGCTTAATGCATGTCTACAATGAGTAAGAAACAGAAGAAATGCGATATTCAAGTTTAAAATGAACATATACATGGAGACCTTGATATCCCAAGATTTGAAATTCATTGGCAGTTTTCACCTTGTTCTTGGATTCCATGAGCAAAGCATAAGATATGTAAAACTCAGAATGTGTATTTCCAATCTCATTTTATTCACTACTAAAAAAATCCAATTAGACGACGCATTACAGTTTTTCGCCGTTTGATTGATTTTTACTTTTTTAGACGTCGTTTTTATAAAATTCGTCGTCTGATATGCAATTATGAATTAGTTCAGAAGACGTTTAATGACAGAACCGTTGTATGACCCTAAAAAATTTGAGCGG
>BDJD01001238.1:0-11011 GCA_002564525.1 Rosa multiflora
CTAGCCACTTGCCTTAATGAGGTGCTTGATCAGGTTGTGGCTGACTACTTGTTTGATGGTTGTTCTAGCAAGCCTTCCTGCAAAATGTTTTTCCTCCAACTTGTAATACAGTCTGTATTTTGTATTTCTTCAAGCTTAACAATAGGATATGGTTGATACTTATATACGAGGATACCATCTAATGGTGTTTGTAATGATCTACCTATGAATTGCAGTTTCTGAATGATATTCAGTCTAGCTTTGATTGCTCTGTTACATGGAAGGTCAATGCCCTCCCAATATCAGATTGTTCTTCTGGTTCTTTGGTCGTGACAAGTTGTTAACCTGACTGAGCAGTGTTTGGAAGGGGATTGACCAATAATCCCTTGTTTAATGGTTGTGGTGAAGTTTTCTTGATTCAATTCCAGATCTTTTCTTTGACAGCTCCAAAGCTTGTGTGTTGTGGAATAGCATGCTCCCCGTCAATGCCCTCCCAATATCAAATTGTTCTTCTGGTTCTTTGGTCGTGACAAGTTGTTAACCTGACTGAGCAGTGTTTGGAAGGGGATTGACCAATAATCCCTTGTTTAATGGTTGTGGTGAAGTTTTCTTGATTCAATTCCAGATCTTTTCTTTGACAGCTCCAAAGCTTGTGTGTTGTGGAATAGCATGCTCCCTCCACAACTCTGTTTTTAATCATAGCCGTCAAAGATCTTTTCTTTGATGGCTCCAAAGCTTGTGTGGTGTGGAATAGCATGCTCCCTCCACAAATTTCCTCTCTGGTTCTTTGGTCGTGACAAGTTGTTAACCAGACTGAGCAGAGTTTGAAGGGGATTGACCAATAATCCCTTGTCTAATGGTTGTGGTGAAGTTTTCTTGCTTCAGTTCCAGATCTTTTCTTTGACCGCTCCGAAGCTTGTGTGTTGTGGAATAGCATGCTCCCTCCACGAATTTCTTCTCTCATTTTAATCATAGCCTTCTGGTTCTTACTGAATTTGGATTGCATAACCCAGAGGCAAAAAGGCAGCTTGGTATCTCTTATTCATTGCCATTAATATATTGGAGATGGAAATGCAATTTTTTTTTGAACCAGAAGGCTATTTGTTCCCACTTTCCCTAGAAGCTAAGTGGTTCATGTGCGTGTGCGTGTGTGTCTGCATTATGGTAACCTCTGAGGTGTGAATGTCTTCTTCGACTTTCGCTTTCGGATTCTCTAAAACTGGATATGCATTGTTATTGCAAATTCCTGATACGAGAATTGCATCTGATGGGTCTGATCAGGGATTAAAATGGTGGCGGCAAGCTGGATTTACTCCAAATTTGGTGTCGGGCAGATTTTATCTGCTGAATTGTAGAGTCTTTGGTATAGGTTGAAGCCATCTTGTGATAAAGGTTGCATTCTGTTCTTGTTGAAGTTGATTCTGTTGTCATTGCAGATCTAGTACTTGGAGAGATTCATGAGTGTGTGATGTAAAGACTATTTGTTTCATAGATGGTTACAAGCTACAACATATTCATGGGGAGAGAAATATGGCTGCTTGCCAGTTTGTGGCTTAATGTTGCAGTGGTGTAAACTCTTGCCAGTTGGCGATTGATCTGAGCTGTGTTTATCATGCTCTCCTGCAGCCTCCATGTTCTGTATTGGGGCCAAGATCTGGATTGTTTAGTTGTCTTTTGGGGCTTCTAACCATACTTTCAAAGATATAGTTTTGTGATGTGAGTTTGTTTGTACTTAAACATTGCGGACAAATCATCTTTTGTCGACTCTTCGAATCATTTTTTGTGTGATATTGCAGACTTTATGTCCACTTATTCCTCATTATAAAAAGAGCTGTCTTCAGCCTGTTGTTTTTTTTTTTTTGTTTCTAAAATTCTTTGGTTTATTTTGTTTTAATGTTAGGTTTTTTTACTTTCTTTGTTTTTGCAGATTGCACCTGATTGGAGGCAAGCTCTGTCCCTTAAGAAGATAGTTGAGGATCAAATTGCTAAAGGTAATAGAATTGTATTTTTATTTTTATTTTGTGGCTCCATTGTAGCATCAGATTAACCAAGGCATTATAACACATTCTTTGAATGCAGATGGCTTTATTGGAATAGGCCTCACTGCTAGTGCTATTGGACTTATAGCAGGTGGGATTGTTGCTGCCTTGGTTCGCAGGTGAGAACCCCAGCCAACAATGTTCATAAAGACTCTTGCTACCATATTCCAATTCCGAAGCATTTCCTGACAGAAAAGGATTCAAATAATCAGACCAACAAACTTTGCGGCTTTGCGTTTTTTATTTTCTGGAGCAAGGTTCTATATATGTTTATTTTATGATATTCTTTGTGCATATAGAAGTTTTTTCAGCTTATAATACCAATATTTTGATTCATTTGGCATTTTTGGCGCATATGTACCTCACCTAGAGCCTGGGAAAATTGGCTTGTTCTGTATCTGTTGCTTGGTAGGTCCACTTCATCAATATTATAGAAATTGTACAAGTCTGAGCCCTATTGGACAAGGCTGTTCAAAATAACTTAAATATCTAAAGTTCTCCCATAATAATCCATTTGAACTATTAATTGCTGCTAGTTGTGAGGCAAGTAGTTTGGCAAAGTAGCTCCCTCGTAGTGAGTATTGGATATTTTACACGCTCACAATGAGGCAAGTAATTTGCCATTTTTTGTCGACAGACACTCCACATTGATGTTCATTACCGTCTTAGCATATATATCACCTGGGATTTCATTTGGATCGAAATGCACGGTGCACTTTTCCTCAGTGTCTTTTCCCATATGGTTATTATGCAACATCATTGTGATGTAATGAAGACTCTCTTTGCTCTTGCCTTAATGGGGAGTCCCCTAAACAAGCAAATGCTATCTCTAAGTTGTTTATGCACGCCAAAACAAAATGTTGGGTCTCTGGCAAATGCCGGAGGTTGGTGACTGAGGCCTTCACAAACATCATTGAAATACTATGGTGATCAAGTAATGTTGAGTTGATTGAGTGACCTTGGAAGTCCAAAATGTCCAAAGAACTAAAGAAGCACAACAGCTAGGCAATAAGCTAGGACGCCCACCTCGAGTACCTATTCCAAAACGCCACCTTCACAACACTCGACTCGCCACAGCATAAAAAGCGCACACAAATACAAAAGAAAAAGGCCCCGAAACAATGGAGGCGCTACCCATCCCGACGGAGACGTACAAGCTTGGGTTCATCGGAGCAGGTAAAATGGCGGAGAGCATCGCCAGAGGAGTCGTCCGATCAGGCATCCTCCCCCCAGATCGCATCACTACCTCCCACTCCAGCTCCATTCGACGCCAAGCTTTCGAGTCCTTCGGCGTCCACCTCCTCCCTCACAACGACGACGTTTGGCCCCTTCCCCTCCTCTTTCTTCTTCGTTTTCTTTGTCTCTCATCATGTCTGTAATCTGCATCTATCTATTTCTTTGGACTCGTGTTCATAATGATATATGTATGGTGATAACAGGTGGTTGAAGAGAGTGATGTCATCATTTTCGCCGTCAAACCTCAAGTTGGTATGTATGCCCTTTTATGACAGAAAAGTTTCTTGGTTCTGGACTTGATGATGATGTGCTTGTTTGGTGAACATTTGTGATAATGGTTTATGCAGTCAAAGATGTAGTTTTGCAACTGAGACCATTGCTTTCCAGAAAGAAGCTGCTTGTTTCAATTGCAGCTGGAGTCAAATTGAAAGATCTCCAGGTCTCTCACTTTCACCATCCTATTACTCTTATCTGCATTCAATCTCCATTGTTATTGTTGTTGCAACTTTCGTTATTGCGTGAATTATTAATGAATTGTTTTGCTTCATGTGAAAAAAGACAAAAAGAAAAGAATAGTCTTCTTTATAGCTCAAGCATAATAATGACTTACGAGGCACACACTAGTAGTTGGTTGGTGATGACTCTAGTAACTGTGCTCTCAATACCAGGGAAGGCCCAATCCAGGAAACAACTTATTTGGATCAACATGTTATTCGTAAACATTGTGATCATCTTCAGCTTTGGAAATCATAATTTGAAAGAGTATAGCTGATCATTGTTGCTTTTTTATTTCCTCATGCTTTTGTGCATTGATTTCTACCTGTACGAAGTATAGGTCTCGTAGTTCATGTGTTTAATTATATTTTTAAGTTTCACATATGACTTTGAGCTCTCAGTCTTTCCTACAATATATGAAATTCAAGTTTTTAGCCTTCGGCTTGTTGTATTTTGCCCAACCAATTTGTTCCGTTTTCCTCAGGATTGGGCCGGGCACAGCTGATTTATCAGGGTAATGCCCAATACTCCTTTTGTTGGTGTTGCAGCATCAGGTACTTCAACTATCTTTTTGATGATGCTTTTTATTATTATTATTTTTTTTTGTATCCTTACAAATTATTATCATTTTATTTTAAATCTGAGGCTTAGGCTCAATAAAGACAAAAATGTGTAAATGATATTATTTATAAATTATTTGTAAGCTATCAGTTGTAAATGGATGCTGTTCCAAATTCATTAGCTTCCAGCAAAGGGTATGTGTAGGGCTGAACAAGTTGTCCTTTGGAGAACCAATCTCTTATTTGTATAGTTAATATGTTCATTTATGAGGATTGGTTCATCCAATCAGCTTTTCAGTTCTTATGTCACGGAAAGCACTAAGGGTAATTTTATGTCTACTAGGTTGATAACATTTCTAAAGCCTATATCATGGATTACTCCAGTTGCCTTCAGAACTCTCACAATATGATACGTAGCAGACTTTAACATTCTGAACCCCGCACTATTTCCTTTTTCACTATATGTTCAACAAAAGCTTGCAATAAGAGAGCTATCCACCCTGAAACATGCTGTTGTGACATGTGACAGTGGCGAGAAGACTTGTAAAATGTGTATTGTCTTACTGCATTTGGTTGGATGACAAGTTTATATATGATATTGGAGAAAATTATCCATTTTATTTTGTCATAATCTTCATGGTCCTACATGGTTAGCATATGGGTTTTCAAACTCTTGCCTCTCATTTTCTAATTTGCCTTTTAATTTAGTGTTGTAAATTTGATAAGTGGAATGAATATGGTGAAGTTCTTAATCGTATGTTCAAACAGTTTTGAGCTTGGGAGGAGCTGCAACAGAACAAGATGGAGACTTAATAGCTGAATTATTTGGATCAGTAGGCAAGATTTGGAGAGCCGATGAAAAATTGTTTGATGCAATTACTGGCCTAAGGTATGTAACTTCAAGTCATGAAATAAACTCATACTGATTCATATTCTACTGTTCAGTATCTTTACTTTATCTCCTATTGTGAAATGATAATTCTGTGTTCCTCTTTCCCTGCATCTTTCAGAGAATGCAATGTTTCTCATTCAAGCTTTTTGACTTTTAAATTATGTTTTGATTAATATATGTTGGAAATTACAGTGGCAGTGGTCCTGCATATATATATTTGGCTATAGAGGCTTTGGCAGATGGAGGAGTTGCTGCAGGTCTACCGCGAGAACTTGCATTGGGTCTAGCATCTCAAACTGTAAGTCAAATGACATACTAAAGCAGTCACATGATATCAGACCATCGTGTATATGTGCGTGGGTATGACATGTGCCTGTTATATTTCTCAAAATTTTGACAATGCAGTTGCACAAAAGGGACATATTACATGTAATATATCCTAGTTATAAATCACTATACTTTAAGAAGTTAAATAACCTGCACACAAAAAGTAACTAAAGAACTGAATTTTCTTTTTCTTTTTTAAATCTCAACTCTATGAATATTAAAGATCTGAAAGATAAATGTAAAATTTTTATTTGTTTTCAAGATATTTTTCATATATTTGCACGTTTACAGTTTCTATAGTAATAATGTCCACATTAACTTCATCGCAATTTCCATTGATTCTTCAGGGCAGTCCTCATTGTGCAATTTCCATTTATTCTTCTTGGATTCTTTGTTATGAGGAACTCTGATTGTTTATACTGTCTTCTTATTTATTTATTTTTAGGTATTAGGAGCAGCATCTATGGCTACTAGTTCCGGGAAGCATCCAGGTCAGCTAAAAGATGATGTAACATCACCTGGTGGAACTACCATTACTGGCATTCATGAGCTGGAGAAGGGTGGATTTCGTGGAATATTGATGAATGCAGTCGTTGCTGCTGCCAGGCGCAGCCAAGAACTTTCACAGAGCTAGTAATTTCAATATTCTTATATCAACGCATATTACTGGAATACTGGCCAAGCAAAGAATTCACTTTTTTTGGTCCCTTAATTAGTTAGAAATATGTTACGTCAGCTTTTGGCCCTTATCAAAAGTTGGTTCAGAGACAATTGAAGATTCTTATATGTTCTTTTGGATAGTCGGTTGAAGTACAAAGATTATTATTATTTTTTTTTTTGGCGAAAAAAGAATTAAACCGAAAGAAAATTAAAGTAACCCATGACACAAGCTCTCATGGAGGAGCTGAAACAGCATCAGACACCAAGATGTGAAGGAGGGTTGGAGGTGGATTATGAATCCAATTCAGAGGACACTCCGACCTTGAAGCAAGGTGAGCAACATGATCAGCTGCCTCATTTGCTTCCCTACTGATCCAAGACCAGTTGATAGAAGAAAAGGAAGAGGCCAGAAACTTGATCTGTCTGAACCAAGAAGCAGAAGACCAAGAAATCACTCCCTTCGGGGATTTCAAAGCTGATACAAGAGAAAGGCAATCAGCTTCCATAGAAAAAGAGACGAGGGAATTAGATTTAGCCAGACGCAGACCCAGAAGAATAGCTTGAGCCTCTGCAGCCTCCGCAGAAGTAGATTTGGCTTCGGACGCTAAACCATCCAGTAATAGACCATCTGAATCTCGAAGAACAGCTGCCAAACCACAAGTGAGAGAATGGGAGTTCCACGAAGCGTCTGTGTTTATCTTGCAAGTCCCAAAATTAGGAGGAGACCATACAACAGAAGGAAGATGGTCTGGCAATGTACAAAGAGGAGAACGCTGAACTTTCGAGGTGGACAGAAATTCGTCACCTAAAACAGAAGCCTTTGAAGCCACTTCTGCTGGAGTGGGGGTGACATGATTGAACACACAAAAACAAAGATGCTTCCACATATTCCACAGTAAGAAGGAGACCTGGGTTGAAACATACTGAAAGTTGGATCCGAAAGACGATTGCAAGCTTATCAAAGACATAAACCATTGATCCATTGAGGTAATGTGTTGAAACGGAACCTGGTAACCCAAAGGGTGGGCAAACCAGGCTCTAGCCGCCCAGTCGCATGTAAACAGAACATGCTCTATTGTTTCCGGGAAAGACTGACAAAGAGGGCAAAGTGGTGTAGTCGATAAGTAAGTACAAAGATTGATTGAGTGTTGAAACACTTTCAAGGATGGACTGTAGGTATATATGATGCTTATTGTGGCAACATTTATTTATTTAGAATAAAATATTCATCTTGTTTATTTACCATACAAGTCTTGGTAGTCTGACAGGTTAGCTCAAACTTTTTGTTTGCTCTAGTTGTCTATGATCAGATACTGCTTTTCATTCTTTAGAGTTTAACAAACGACCCCAAGTAATATTAGTCAGTTGGATTTGCGGGGTTTGAAATTAATCGAATCATCAGGTAGAGTGTAGAGTTTGTACCAAAGATGCTCCCTGCTAGATAGGGAATAAAGTTAAAGGAGCTCATTCCTCATAATCAGTGACTTGAGATGCACTTAAAGTTAAGTTTTTTCCGTAAGACTGTCTACATATAATACCAAGCTTCATATGCAGATCTTGAGCAATGTGCATATTACTACCCTTTATGTTTTCTTAATCCACAAGTTTCTGTGGCATGTGTTATACAATACAAGCAGACACTAGAACCAGTACTCAAAGAGCCAGAGTTGCCTTATTAAGACAGGCACTCCAAAAATGGCACGAAACGAAGACATGGCTTCCATGAATGGAGCTCCAAGTAGGAGCATCACAATCCTTAAGGAGTTCTATACGGAGGAGTTGTTGGAATCAAAAGAAAGGCCAGCTCAGCCTCAGTTTCAAAGCTCAAATCCAAAGATCCAAAGGGTTCCCGACATGCTCCGAGATCACCCAAATTTCGAGAAATACTATGAGCCAAGGGCAGTTGCAATTGGTCCTTACCATCATAATAAAGCAAGGTGTCAGCTGGCAGAGAAGTTCAAGCTCGCGCTGGCAGCAAAATTTATTGAAGACAGCGGCCGTCAAGTTGAAGATTTGCACAAGATCATTAAGGACGACATCAACACACTAAAGAACTGCTACGATAAGGAAGCAACAAGGTCCTACACCGACGAGGCCCTCACACACTTGTTATTCTTAGATGGGTGTTCAACCTTGCAGTTCATATACTCGTTTATGCAGAATGAGTTAGCAGAATTCAAGATCAAGAGGGATCAGGTTGCTTTTGCAGAACAGGATTTGTTCTTGCTAGAAAACCAACTCCCTTACCAAGTCCTGAAGTTGTTGATGAGCAAAAGTGACAAAGCGGAAGAGTTGAAGTTCGCAATCGATGAATTTGTTCTAAAGAAGATCGACAAAATATCAAAAAGGCACAAAGACAAAAAAACACGTCAACCAGGAGGTACATCAATAAACATGGAAGAGCCTGCTCATCTTCTCGATCTTCTCCGGACAGAAATGCTAGGTCCCCAAAAACCTGACGCCCAGAAGAAAGAACCTAAACATCGCCGACAATCTTTACCTAACATACAGGAGCTTAAAGCAGCAGGGATCTATTTAAAGCCTAGTAAGAGCAGCACCTTGCGGGACATATCTTTTACTTCTCTGGGCTTTGTAGGATTCCTAAATCTTCCACCAATATCGGTGGAGGACTCCATGGGGCATAAGTTCTTGAATTTGATAGCCTATGAGATGTGTCCTGATTTCCAAAATGACTTTGGGGTCACCTCTTACATATGCTTCCTGGATTCACTGATTAAACATGCAGATGATGTTAAACAGCTAAGGAAGGCAGGCGTACTACGCAACTTACTTAGGAATGATAAAGAGGTGGCTAAACTTCTCAATGAGATAGGCACTGATTTGGTGCCTAATACTGAAACATACCACGGTGTCAATTCCTTGTTAGAAATGCACTACAAGGCCAAGTGGAAAACCAAGTTGACAGTCTGGATGGTTCAATTCTATCACGATCATTTCAGTAGCCCCTGGGCTATCTTGGCTTCACTGGGTGCTCTAGCAGTTCTGGGGTTAACCGGCATCCAGACTTGGTACACAATACATCCTCCGTCCACTGCCTGATGCTGTATGCGAGTACATGAAGAAACAGCTCAAAATAGAGTGACACACGCAAGTACGGAAATCAAACTTCCTAAAATGGTTTGTGCTTTTGGTTTGTTTGGTTCCTAGCTTCAGCTCTCATTAGCAGATATGAAGCTGAACGTGTACTGTTATTTCTTCACTTTGTTTTAGTTTTTGTCATAATGTAATTCAATATTCATGTGTGGAACAATGTAATTTCATATGATGAGTTTCAAGTTTAATCAGCACTTTTTCTTTCTAACTTGATCTCAGCTTAGATCAAGTTTGTTAATGTTCAATTGGGAAAACAAAATTCACAGTTGAGCAAACCGGCCTCAATTTGCTCAAATTTTAGAAAAATCTAGCATAAACAATTTAAGATGATCCATTTTGCTTTTTGGGCAAGTGAAGCCCCTCTTGAATGTATTCAGCCTGACAATCAGTTATTAGGACTCTCTTGACGAACCTTGATCAGTCTATTTCCTAGCTTACTGCCGTCCTTGTTTATCGGTTTTAAATAAGAGTGTGATTTGAACTGCTTGGACAGACTACTCTTACCCCAGAAATTAGCCATGGGTTGTTGGTTGAATTGGCCGAGCACCGGAAGGAATTAGAGAAGAAGACAAAACCCGTTCTTGATCATTTGCGAAGCTACCAAGACCAGAATAATGTGTTAACTCTTATTCCTTCCTTCGGGTTGGGGTTTTGGGTCCAGAAGGAATCTTAATGACTGGAAGTTGAGCGCTCATCTTCCTGTCATCTCAAATTGAGAATGTAGTGCTGGTTCCAACAAGCAATTGATGAGTCTGGGGGATTGCCACTTTTCGAATCCGGTGATCTCTTTTTGGGTTGTGATTCCAGACGCGAATTACATAACACCATTCTCAGATTTTTAGACAAAACCCGGACCCCGACTGACCTTGTGATCAAAACAAAATCCCAAACGGCAGGTCAGCGCCCTTGACGAAGAACACAGCAATCTGGAGAGATTCTCCGTTTGCTTTCCTCCAATATCAATTGCTACAGCCATTTGGAATTGATGTATGTTTTGAGTTAGCAAAGCAGGGTAAGTATTTCATGAATACCCGCAATTTTTTAAAAATTGATATGGCTAGATTACATGCTGCAATTGATATCTGTTGTTGCCAATTGAGGACTTTGGGGGCGAGTATCTGTTGCAATTGGTATCTCAGGTTCTCTATATATCATCACCATCTCAGGCCGAGTATCTGTAGCCAATAGGGAATCAGATTTAATTGTTTGGTGTTGTAGGAGAATAGAATTGTGTATTATCATTGATAATAGGAGCCATTTAAATAGGGAGTTACAAGGTACCCAAAAGGTAATAGAATCCGATTACAATTGAATACCTAAAACACATTCCTATTACAACTCTAAACCCTAGTTTGTAGAGGCACACATTATGTCGATATCCTTCAACAGTTGGTTGGTTCAGTGACCAATTATTTCATCGGTCAAATTCGTAGGGATCTGCATTCATTTGTGCCTCTGTGGGAAGTTTCAGGAAATGAAAGCGAATAAGCAATTTACTCTCTTTCCTGTCCTGGAAATAGCAAACTGACCCAGTAAGGTAACTAGGTAAGAGAAAATTTCATCTCCTTCATCAATATCTCCCCCTGATTGCTACAATCATGGGAGTTCGGATAACTTTCTCAATCCGGTGCTCTTCACATGTTTCTCGAATGTGGATTTTGGTAACGACTTAGTAAATAAGTCCGCTACATTATCCTCTTATCGGATTT
>BDJD01001238.1:16703-36245 GCA_002564525.1 Rosa multiflora
GCTAGGGTTAGAACTCGTGCTGATAACGTGTTGTAGGAGAATAGAATTGTGTATTATCATTGATAATAGGAGCCCTTTAAATAGGGAGTTACAAGGTACCCAAAAGGTAATAGAATCCGATTACAATTGAATACCTAAAACACATTCCTATTACAACTCTAAACCCTAGTTTGTAGAGGCACACATTATGTCGATATCCTTCAACATTTGGGAATCTTTTTTGATTGGTCAATCACACGGTGTACTCAAAGGCTTCTTAGGTCCAGAGACTAATTCGTCGAACTCGGGTGTGGGGGTTCCACACCTGGAGGCTCTTACCAACTCGACCACATGTGGTGGTTAATTGTTTGGGAATCTACTTTGCTGCATAATGAGGTGTGTCTTTCTTTCTTTCTCTTGCATCTTCTTTTTCGCACTGTATTATTATTTTCCTAGTTTGAGATTTTCAAATGTGAGAAATTTAATCATCCTAAAAGTAGTTTGGCAAATTTATGATGAAATTGAGCAAGCAGGAAAACTAGTAACCATTTCTGTAATGTTTACTCTCAAAACTCAAACTCTGATGCATGAGATACCCAACATTCATGCACCATGCATCTGTTTATTAGTAGGGGAAATGATCATTTACCCAATTTCAGCTTAAAAATTGCCCACTTGCTCCATTAACAGTTTTTTTAACCCCATTTACCCAAAACACTCTAAGAGATTATTTCCCTAATGCCCAATTAATTCTTTTTTTAATTCTTTTTATTGTTGAAGGAAAATCAAGTCTTGTGTGCCCAATCAAACTAGAAGTAGTAATAGGAGAGAAGGTTCTAGAATTCCTAATCCTACTCGGATTAGTATTCCTTGTAACATTAGAACATGTACTTTGTAATCCCTATATATAGGGCTCCTGTTCTCATTAATATGTTTACAATTCTCTCTACAATCTCTCTCAAATATCATATTCTTAAACACGTTATCAGCACGAGTTCTAACTACAAACCAAAAACGAGAAACCCGAAGATCTCCTTCATCACCGCAGCTCCTAGCCCACGCTAGCCTCACCTATGCGCCTGCCCATGCAGTACCTACGAGTCCCTGCGCACGCATCCCTGCTGCCCCTGTAGCATTGCTGCAAGTCTGCTGCACCTGCATCCTTCTCCTTTCCTGTGCACGTCAGTCTACTTGCAAGCCCCGAAACGTCTAGTTCGGAACCTCAGATCAAAATCTTTTTCATCTGACCTCCGAATTTCAGCCTTATCGGAGTTATTTTGAGACCTCTACACCAATCGAAGTGAAAGTTGTTCAGAAGAGAATCTGCTCCGAATTTCAACAAGTAAGTTTTTAAATCAAAGTTCCTACTTTCTGAAATTTAAATTTCTTTTTCTTTTTCTCGAGGACTTGCAACCTCCCTTCTTCTATATCCCACATTTCTTTTAACGTGGGTTCGATTCTTGAGAAAGTGCAATCGTGGGGATTCACGCTATTAACAAACTAAGAGCGTTCGTAAGACTTCAGACTAAGAGCGTCCGTAAGCATCGATTTATGACCATATAAACATCATTGTTTCGGTCTAATCCAATTATTCTTGGAAATCGATTTCTTGGTAGCATAGCTCCGAAATCTTATTATTAGTTTTCGTGCACTACAAAAAAGAATTCAATTGGCTACAGCAAAGGGCCACGAGGCAGATTTGCAGTAGCTAATGGTCCTCCTTTAAAGACTGCAATTACTGCCGTTGCGAACTCATAAATAAGATGCAACGGCTTTGCATTACCGTCGTTTATGTTCTTATCAATTGCGACTGCATATACATGCCATCGCATGTACTTGTGTCAATTGCGACAGAGCTAACAAGCCGTCGCTTGTTTTAGGAAATAAGATACGAGTATGAGGGGGAAAAAAGAAGAAGAAAGAAAAATGTAAAAGCCAGATCGAGATCTGGTTTCCTTTCTCGTTATGTTCCTCTCGTCACAGAGCAAACACGCAGAGAAACTCATTCCATTGTCATTCCGTCTTCCTCCCAGGTAACTCATCTATCTTAGTCTTCTTATTCCTCTTACTTGGGTCTTTTGAATTAATTCTAGAAAGTGAGGGTTACTAACATCTCCAATTGAAAATTTGGCCAATGGTTGATAGGTGCGTGATTTCGGGGTGGGCTAAGACATCTAGACACTGGCCAACATAAACCCTAACTTTTTCTTCCAGTCGATTGAAGAAACTGGTTCCCTTGGTTGCGTTTGAGTGTTGGCAGGCACGAGGTTTGTTTTTCACTTTTCTAATTTTTATTTTGCTATAACCCAATAGCAAGCGTACGTAGAGAACGATTTTGATTAGAAAAATTGATTTTGTTTTTGTTGGGACTGATTGCTTTTGGTATGTGGATTAAGCTCAATAGAAGAATGCTATAACGGGTAGTGGTAGAAGAGCCTTGAGACTGAATGCTTTCTAGGTCAGCTTTAACCAATTTCTTTTATTATGGGACAGATTTCTTTTATTGCTTTAACAAATCAAAGAATTGAAAGTGATTCTGTACTGGGATTAATGTAATGAAGTATGTGATGAGACAAGCTCAAATGAAGGGGATGCATGGCAGCAAAGCTCAAGAGTTGACAAGTCGTGTCCAATATATAACTGAAATTTACAACATCTTTTTATCTTGCACCACCTCATGCTGCAATATATTAATGCCTTTTACTTTGTTTCTCAGGGGGTGGGTGAGTAGGATGGAAGAGGTTGGCAACTAGTGAGCCTGAGCACTGTCGAATGGATACAAAATGAGTTTGTATTATTATCTTACAGTAGGAGTTTCCTAGATCTCTACAAACATGGTAGATGGTATTGCTTACTGCACATTGAACTTCAAAGGTAATTTCCATTATATTTTTCATTACATGCCACATTTTGTTCCTTTTAATTTCTTACCATTTCACCTAGACACATTCTGTTTATTTTTTTGGTCTTTCTTCTTTGATATGCAGGTTAGAATCTCATTGCCAAAGAGGGGAGATTCCTAGTGATTAAGTTCTAAAGTTAACAAAACATGACTTGATGATAAAAACAATTTAGAAAAAAATGGTTCAGGCCCCCTTGTGTCCAACCCCGTTTCTTTTATTTCATTATGTGCTTGGTCAGATACTTATAGAGTTTGGTTGTAAATATAAGTTTTTGTATGGTTGTAAATATGATCATATGCAAAGACTGATACAACTAAAATCAGATTGCTTTATTTAGTTCTTTATCAGGTATTGAAAATGTGATTCAGTGGTTGTTTTGGTTTTCCATTTCTCATTATCAAATGAGCATCTGATCTTTTGGCCTTCAAAATGTAAACTGCTTACGCGATGGTTCACATCTTCTTTAGATTGGATCATGCAATTGATGTGGTACTCGGGGTGGGCTAAGACATCTAGACACTGGCCAACATAAACCCTAACTTTTTCTTCCAGTCGATTGAAGAAACTGGTTCCCTTGGTTGCGTTTGAGTGTTGGCAGGCACGAGGTTTGTTTTTCACTTTTCTAATTTTTATTTTGCTATAACCCAATAGCAAGCGTACGTAGAGAACGATTTTGATTAGAAAAATTGATTTTGTTTTTGTTGGGACTGATTGCTTTTGGTATGTGGATTAAGCTCAATAGAAGAATGCTATAACGGGTAGTGGTAGAAGAGCCTTGAGACTGAATGCTTTCTAGGTCAGCTTTAACCAATTTCTTTTATTATGGGACAGATTTCTTTTATTGCTTTAACAAATCAAAGAATTGAAAGTGATTCTGTACTGGGATTAATGTAATGAAGTATGTGATGAGACAAGCTCAAATGAAGGGGATGCATGGCAGCAAAGCTCAAGAGTTGACAAGTCGTGTCCAATATATAACTGAAATTTACAACATCTTTTTATCTTGCACCACCTCATGCTGCAATATATTAATGCCTTTTACTTTGTTTCTCAGGGGGTGGGTGAGTAGGATGGAAGAGGTTGGCAACTAGTGAGCCTGAGCACTGTCGAATGGATACAAAATGAGTTTGTATTATTATCTTACAGTAGGAGTTTCCTAGATCTCTACAAACATGGTAGAGGGTATTGCTTACTGCACATTGAACTTCAAAGGTAATTTCCATTATATTTTTCATTACATGCCACATTTTGTTCCTTTTAATTTCTTACCATTTCACCTAGACACATTCTGTTTATTTTTTTGGTCTTTCTTCTTTGATATGCAGGTTAGAATCTCATTGCCAAAGAGGGGAGATTCCTAGTGATTAAGTTCTAAAGTTAACAAAACATGACTTGATGATAAAAACAATTTAGAAAAAAATGGTTCAGGCCCCCTTGTGTCCAACCCCGTTTCTTTTATTTCATTATGTGCTTGGTCAGATACTTATAGAGTTTGGTTGTAAATATAAGTTTTTGTATGGTTGTAAATATGATCATATGCAAAGACTGATACAACTAAAATCAGATTGCTTTATTTAGTTCTTTATCAGGTATTGAAAATGTGATTCAGTGGTTGTTTTGGTTTTCCATTTCTCATTATCAAATGAGCATCTGATCTTTTGGCCTTCAAAATGTAAACTGCTTACGCGATGGTTCACATCTTCTTTAGATTGGATCATGCATTTGATGTGATATTTAGTCTGCATATATTGTTTGTTTGGCTAGTGTTAGCAACGTACTGAAACAATTAGGAAACATCATTTGATTACTGTTGGGCAGCAGATGGTGCTGTGATCCTTTGCTTCACTTCTGGTATGAACTCTCTACTTTTTCTTTCTGTTTGTGAGTGAATGTGTGATCTTGTTTTATTTGGAAAGTTGTTATTTTAGCTAAGCTGAGTTCTAATTTATAATTAATATGGTTTATAGTGATTGTTTTATGAGGCAAGCAATAACATCATGTACATCTTGGCTCTTTTTCTTTTTCAGGTGGACAAGTATTCATGTACCAACGTTCCTAGTATATGGGCTGTTGGTGATGTCACAAACCGGGCTAACCTTACCCCTGTTGCTCTAATGGAGGGAACATGCTTTGCAGTATGTATTTTTCTTTGTAATGTTTGCATTAACGTATGCTGTGTAATTGTTTTTCCTTGAACATTTGGTTCCTAACAAGGAGATGGCTTCAAGCTATTAATTTGTTTACTTTATGTTCCCTACAGAAAACAGTTTTTGGTGGGCAACCTAGCAAACCAGATAACAGAGATGGATTAAAGAGATATACCTTGTGCAGTTTTTAGGTAATAGTTTTTTCTTTTTAAAAATTGTGTCCTTCTGTTTTTAAATGATAACTATTTTCTATGGTGGAGTCACAATTAACAGTAAATTGTATGCCCAAGGGCTTTAGAATCATATGAATTCTTGTTCACCGGTTCCTACAAGGTGAAGCTTAATGTTCATAATGCCAGCTGATATTATGTAACTTGGACTTATACTGCTTCTGTGTTCTGTACGTGGAGCATATACTATAGTACTCTCCATTTCCTTCTAGTTTGACCATCTTTTTGTTAAGAAAATCACATTATTTTAGGTGTCTTACGCAGGGCATTGCTATTGCTTTTGGCCTTCAAAATGTAAACTGCTTACGCGATGGTTCACATCTTCTTTAGATTGGATCATGCATTTGATGTGATATTTAGTCTGCATATATTGTTTGTTTGGCTAGTGTTAGCAACTGAAACAATTAGGAAACATCATTTGATTACTGTTGCAGCTAATGGTGCTGTGATCATTTGTTTCACTTCTGGTATGAACTCTCTACTTTTTCTTTCTGTGTGTGAGTGAATGTGTGATCTTGCTTTATCTGGAAAGTTGTTATTGTAGCTCAGCTGAGTTCTAATTTACAATTAATATGGTTGAATTCGTTATCTGATTTACATTTTTCAACTTTCTTAGGGAAAGGATATCCTGGAAATCAACCATCCCGAAAGTTCTTTTGGCACAAAGACCAGAGTGACATGAAATTTTTGTAAATTTAGATTCTGTATAAAATTTAAGAAAATCAAACAGAAACTGGCAGCATCGCATGGGCAAGCTGCCTAGTTTTAGCTTAGGTTTAAATATTAGTGCATTTTTGTATCTGTATAATTATACCTCAAATATTATCTATCAAAGCTTTGTATTTTAAATTTAATTATCGTTTGAGACTTTGTTGGCTCTGTACTTATAGATTATCTTGTTTGCATAATTAAGTAATTGAACAGAATGTCAATTGTATGCGTTTTGTCAAAAAAGAAAAGTTTTTATTTATTTTATTAATAATTCATATTTTGCGACGGCATTGTTTCCGTCGTAAAAATTCTGTTGCGGTAGGTGGTGTCGCTATTGACCTTTGAGATGGTGTAGTTTCCGCCGTCAAACTTGAAGCTACGGCGTAATTGCCGTCGCAAATAGCAATGGCGACGCCCTCAACTACAACTGCAAAATTGCCGTCGCCTAGCCGTTGCCATTGGTCTTTTGCGACGGCAATTTGACTTTCCCTTGACGGTGTTGCGCTGTGGCAATTTGAATTCTTTTTTGTAGTGGTGGAAGCATTGACTCCGAAACTAACTTGTTCTTGTTTCATCTTTCAGGATGTCAAACACGAACAAACTCGATTTTGTTCCATTGGATTATGCAGGCAAAAGATATTTAGACTGGGCCATTGACATTGTGACCCATCTTATTGCCAAAGATTTATTGCATACAATCCAAGAGCTTTGTCCCATAGAAACAACTCCAGATCCTCAAACTGAGAAAGATATTTCTAAGGCACTTGCCTTCATGAAATGTCACATGGATAGTGACCTATAGTTTGAGTTCATAAATGAGGATAGCGCCATAAAGCTTTGGCAAGTGCTTCGCGAACAATATGGTAATGTTCGTGACTTCATTCTTCCGAATTTAGAAGCAGAATGGAATGATCTTAGCTTCTCTGAATTTGACACTGTCATGCAATTCTATTTGGAAGCCCATCGCATCAAAACAACGATGCGTCTCTGTGGAAAAACAATCACAGAAGACCAATTGATTGAGAAAACCCTCAATACCTTCCCCGTCCATGCTATGAGGTCTTCTAATTTATTTCGGACTCATGTAAATGCTAGACGGATCACAAGTTTTCAACAGCTTATTGAATCTATGGCCACTGCTGAAAGACGTGGCAACGAGCTTGTGAAAAGAAAATTGATAGGCTTCAAGATAGCCATCAAGAGCATCGTCCTATGGCTAGAGAGAGTCGCCATTGACGTCATGATCCATACGATCGAAATGCTCAAGAAGGTAATCGCTCAAGGCGACAATCACACGACCGTAGGAGGCGTGATTTTGAGGGACGTAGGGTTGGAAACCATGGAGCCAACGTTGGCCATGGGCACCACTTTCCAACGCAACCAGTCCTAGGGACTATGCATATTGCGCCAATGCGCCTCAATCAAGGGAGAATCATCTTTATGGTGTCTATTTCTGATATCGATCGTCTGATCAATGGACCTGAATTTGCAATGTACCTACAAAGGTAGTGCATCATGGTAATCAAGACATCAAATTCAAAAAGACTTTAAATCTGGCGATAAAGACAAAATGCCGCAGATTTTTATTTAGAATAGTCTTTATTATTTCCAAGAATTATGTAATGGCAATATGCCTTAATCAATAAATGACATTTTGTATTATGCCTTAATCAATAAAATGACTTATTGGATTATCTCTTTTCCTCTAGGCGTACTCAATTAAGTATGATGTCTAGGAAAGTAATTGAGATTAGTGGTACTTAAGAGAGCTTCGCTCCACCGACATCTCTCTCTACTTCCCTGGTCATATTTAATTGGAGTTACCAAACGGATAGAGTGACTACGATTTGTCTAAATTTGATTTTTATTTTGAATTAGATAAATGGTCACGAAACTTTGATGTAATCATTGGCTATTATTAATAAAGTATCGATTTATTTTATCTCATGTCGTAGACATATTTTTCGAACTTTATTATTTGAAAGATATAAGAGCCAATGGTTTTCATGTGGAAACATATTGTGGGAATGGACAAGAGTTTCTTTGCATCACCTCTAATGACTACGGACATAAACGAGTATTAGAGAAACTTATGTGTCGATCTAGTGGGTTGTACGCAACCACTATTCGAATAATTTAATCCAATCATGTTATGAGAGATGATTTATGGGATTCTGACACATATAGGCTTTGGCACGACCGTTTGGGACATCCAGGTCGTGATATGATGATCCGTATATTAAAGACTTCACACGGACATCCTTTTTTCAGAACGAAAGGAAGTAAAAATCAGTTTTTGGACTCCGAAAGAGCCCCTGCACCTCACGGCGCCGTTCACCCCCAAAACCGGCCATCCTTGGCCGGCGCCGCCGTCCCCTTGCAGCCTCAGGGTGGCATTGACACCACCAAGGCTCTTTTGTCTACAAATTTTACTTCTCAAGTCAATTGTGACTTCGTGGCTCAACCAAAATCCTCCTTGGTTCTTTCTACAGCCCATCATTCATTCTGCAAAGCCTGCTCTTTAGCTAAATTAGGATCGAGACCAATCTGCAAAGGATACTAAAGAAAATATACCATTCTTGCAAAGAATCCAAGGTGATATTTGTGGACCTATTCAACCACCATGCGGACCATTTAGATATTTTATGGTGTTGGTTGATGCATCGACACGGTAGTCACATGTCATGCTATTGTCCACTAGGAACGTTGCATTTGCTAAACTCCTAGCCTAGATTATTAAGTTAAGGGCTCAGCACCTTGATCATCCTCTTAAGTCTATAAGATTAGACAATGTTAGGAAGTTTACATCAAAAACTTTTGATGATTATTGCATGTCCATTGGGATTGAAGTTGAATATCCAGTTCCCCATGTTCACACCCAGAATGGTCTCGCAGAAGCTACCATTAAAAGGCTACAAATGGTCGCTAGGGCATTGGTAATGCGCACCAATCTCCCTATTTCTGCTTGGGGCTATGCAATATTGCATGCAGCTATGCTTATTCGTCTGAGGCCCACTGCCACTCAACCCTTTTCTTCATCCCAGATGGTGACTGGGTATGAGCCTAATGTCTCACACTTAAGCATATTTGGGTGTGCAGTTTATGTGCCCATTGTGCCGCCACAGCGCACCAAAATGGATCCTCAATGACGATTAGACATTTACGTGGATATGATTCTCCAACGATTGTCCGCTATTTAGAACCCTTGACAGGCGATCTCTTTACCGCTAGATTTGCGGATTGTCACTTCGATGAGACAGTCTTCCCGTCGTTAGGGGGAGATAAGAACATCAATGTTCAACAGGAACGACAGGAATTGTCGTGGTCTGTCCCCACTCTGTCTCATCTTGATCCCCAAACCGCACAGTCCGAAATTGAAGTGCGGAGAATTCTCGATCTTCAGAACGTACCAGAATCGATGCCTAATGTGTTTTCTGATATCTCTAAAGTGACGAGATCACACATACCTGCTGCAAACGTGTCTGGAAGGATTGATGTCCTTAAAATTAGAGGATATGACGCCACCTCAAGAGTACATGAGGATGGCGCCAACGTCCCCACCCTTGGTGACGTTGTGGCTAGGCCTACAGCTCCTGCCAGGAAGTGCGGGAGGCCTATACGTTTGATGGATTCTTGCCCAAGAAAGAAAGCGAGTTTGGCACAAAATAATCCATTAATCATCGATGTAAATAATCCATCTCATGAGAATATTCAGGATTATGGTTATGTCCAAGAGACATCATTGGGGAACGCTCCAATGTCACCAGAGAATAGAGAGATCTCCATGAATTACACTAGTGTACATGAGATGATGGATAGAAATTCTAAGGCTATTAATGATGCATTTGCATATCATGTTGCAAAAGGAATTATAGAATATGGTGATATCTAACCTCGCTCTGTCGAAGAATGTCAACGAAGAGCGGATTGGCCTAAATGGAAAGATGCGATCCAGGCTGAATTCGATTCACTAGCAAAGAGACAGGTATTTGGGCCTATAATGCAGACACCCCCAGATGTAAAACCTGTTGGCCATAAATGGGTTTTTGTTAGAAAGCGTATTGAGAAAAATGATCGAGGTGGTTAGATATAAAGCCTGCCTTGTTGCGCAAGGTTTCTCACAACGCTCTGGAATTGACTACGAGGAGACATACTCTCCCGTAATGGACGTTATAGCGTTCCGCTACCTTGTCAGTTAGGTAGTTTCCGAAAAACACTTGACATGCAGCTTATGGATGTGGTTACAACATATCTCTATGGGGATCTAGATTCAGAGATATTTATGAAGGTTTCAGATGGACTTCAATTAGCCAAATCAAGTGGCTCTAAACCACGGAGCGCATTTTCAATAAGATTAAAACGCTCACTATATGGATTAAAACAATCTGGACGGATGTGGTATAACCTTCTAAGTGACTACTTGATTGGGAAGGGATATATTAATAATGAAATATGCCCATGCGTGTTTATTAAAAGAACAAGTTTCGGATTTGCAATAGTAGCAGTTTCTGTCGATGACATGAACCTAATTGGAACTCTAGATGAGTTGAAGGAAACTGCTAAATACTTGAAATCCAAATTTGAGATGAAAGATCTTGGGAAATCTTTCATATACTTAGAAAATCCTGAGGTGCTTTAATGAAGATAAAGCAAAGCCTGTGAGTACTCCCATAATCAGCCGTAGTCTTGAGCTTGGAAGAGATCCGTTTCGTCCAAAGGATGAGGACGAAGAATCACTAGAGGTCGAAGTGCCCTATTTAAGTGCAATAGGTGCATTATTGTACTTAGCTCAATGCACAAGACCGGATATCTCATTTGCAATGAACTTGTTAGCTCTACATAGCTCTGCGCCAACACGCCGCCATTGGATTGGTGTAAAGACAATATTTCGATACCTAAGAGGTACGATTGATATGGGCATATTTTATCCCTACAGAGAGAAAAGGAATGACGAAAATTTGGGACCGGACCCCAAGAGAAAATTGCCACTGTCCATAACATGACTGCCGTCCATGTTGCGCGCCAGTGCCGCCGCCGCCCATGGTGGCCGGCCTCACCCTATTCCCCTCCATCAAAATTACAATGATGTTTTGATAGGTTTTGCTGATGCAGGGTACGTCTCTGACCATCACAAAGGTCACTCCCAAACGGGTTATGTGTTTACCATGGGAAGCACTGCGATATCTTGGAGGTCTAAAAAGCAGACCCTTGTTACTACTTCCTCAAATCATGCAGAGATTATTGCTCTACATGAAGCTGTGCGTGAATGTATATGGCTAAGGTCTGTAATTAGACATATTCAAGGAAGTTGTGGTTTGGAGTCTACCACGGATGAACCTACATGCATTTATGAGGATAATGCAACTTGTATTGAACAAATGAAGTTAGGTTTCATCAAGGGCGACAACACCAATCACATATCGCCTAAGTTATTTTATAATCAGCAACAACAATCACTTCTAAAGATTGAAGTGAATCAAATCCGATCAGAGGATAATGTAGCGGACTTATTCACTAAGTCGTTACCTCAATCTACCTTCGAGAAACATGTGAAGAGCATCGGATTGAGAAAGTTATCCGAACTCCCATGATTGCAGTAATCAGGGGGAGATATCGACATTAGGGGGAGTTATGATGTCTAAATCTCAAAGAGTAGAGGACGTGTTGTACTCTTTTTCTCCTCCTCGAGCGTGTTATTGTCCCACAGGGTTTTTCACTCGAGCAAGGTTTTTAACGAGGCAACGGATGAAGCGTCACCACCAAGTTTGAGCGGCACATGGGGGAGTGTTGAAGGAAAATCAGGTCTTGTGTGCCTAATCAAACTAGGAGTAGTAATAGGAGAGAAGGTTCTAGAATTCGTAATTCTACTCGGATTAGTATTCCTTGTAACATTAGAACATGTACTTTGTAATCCCTATATATAGGGCTCCTATTCTCAATAATATGTTTACAATTCTCTCTACAATCTCTCTCAAATATCATATTCTTAAACAGTTATTTATTTTTGGGACTTTTTTGCCCTCTCATTCTTTCTCACATAGAGAGAAAAGTCATCTTCTACCTTGCTATGCTCCGGTGACTAGTGGCCGGCCGCGGACTCCAGCGACTGGCGATTGATGACCTAATTCGGCGACCAGTGACCGGAATCCAGAATCCGGCTACCGGACCGGTGACCGGATTCCCACGGCCGATTTTATTACCCCTAATAATACCCAGAAATCATATTATTGCCCCCCAATAGTCATATTATTGCCCCCTGGTAATCATATTATTGACCCCCAATAATCGTATTATTGCCTCCCAATAATCGTGTAAATGCCTCCCAATAATTTTAATTGTATTATTGCCAACACATATACAACACAAGCTGAATTGTAAACAAACAATGAAAAAAAAAAATGATTTGGGCACCCAGGAAGCGCGTCGACCGGAATCGATTAACTGTATAGGCTTCTTCGTCGAGGCCCAATTGTTCTCCACCGCTTTGGAACCGGACCGAGATTCCTATCGGAAAAGCTCCGACGCTCTGGCCAAATTCTAGTATCGAAAACCCCGACGATGACGTCGGAGCTGTAGTCTGATCCCGACCATAGCCCCTTCTAGTTTCTCAGGCTCAGGAACTGCGGCAAGCGGGTGGTGTGGAGCTGGCGGCGGCGGTCTTCGAAGTCGTGGAGAACGACAGGGTGTTGGCTGAGGGAGGCAACTTGGTCGGAGGTGAGAGTTGTAGAGAAGCCATGGAAAACGGTATCGTATACGTGGAGGATTTGAGGTGGGTCGGCGAACTCCGATGTGTACCAGTGGTCATGGGACGCTGACAGTGAGAGAGAGAGAGAGAGAGAGAGAGAGAGAGAGATTAGGTCTGTGGTCAACATATCGTCGGCCGGAGGTGGGAGGGAGGGAGGGAGAGATCGATGAGGGGGGAGGAGAGATAAAATAGATCGAAGAGAGAGAGATGTAATTTATTAATTAAAATAGGGGCAAAACTGTCAATGAATGTTAGATTGGGTAAATGGGGTTAAAAAACTCTTAATGGAGTAAGTGGGCAATTTTTAGCCTAAAATCGGGTAAGTGGTCACAGCCCCTTATTAGTATATGACTAGAAGGACTAGGAGTCCATGTGCAGATCCGTGAGTACCATAGGAGACATCCAGCTACACTAGTCGTTGATGCCAATGAGGAACATGAAGCATTGTTCAAAGAAGAGCCTCAAGTTGAGTTCAGTGGAGAGGTCAGTCTTTATTATCTTTTTATGTGTGTAAACAATGCTTGAGTTACAAAGACAAGGGAACTTACTATTGCTTCAGTCTTTTTTCTTTGAACATGAGATTGAAAGTTTGATTACTGTTGTAAATATTAATGTGGCTATTCATGTAATAGCAATTACTGTTGTGTGATATACGCCAATTAAGATTGATTGGTGATTAACATAATATAATTAGCGATTGATTGATTATAATCAGACGAGTGATTGATGTAATCGTTAAATACTTACCTTTTGTAAACCTGAGGTACTCCTATATAAACCTCATTGTGAGATGAATAGAATCACTCCATTTCTCATACTTCATTCTTGGTGTTTAAACTCTCCCTCTCTCAAATTCTTTTACTATCATTTTACAACACGTTATTAGCACGACAAGCTCTAGGATTCAGATTGCGAGTTGCGGAGAAGAGGTGGTTGATCATTCAATCAAGAGAAGAGGTGAATAACTCCCAAGCTATTGGATTGGCTGAGAAGACAACTTTCTCAGTTCTGCACAAATAAGATGAAGATTCATCTGTTCTACATTGAGTTAAGTTCTCCAAATTCTAATTTTAATTCATGTTTTCAAACTTGATTATATGAACAATCACCATGATGCATGAACCCCCAAATTTACTTTATTAATTTATTTGGTTGATACATATATATCTGTCATATATATTTGTTCATGTTTTTGGATTTGATTGACATATACCATGACACATTGACATGTCGGATTCCTATTTAATATTACTATAATGCCAGAAGCGTTTATTCAAATCATTGCCATAATAATGTGCATCATTTCCTGTTAATGCCGTATATTACGCTCATCACCATAATGATTTCATTATTGACTTTATGCTATTTATTTACTTCATTACAATTTCTTAATGTTGTACATTAAGTTTATTGCCATAATAATTATGTAATATTTATGGGGTTAATGAAGTGTTAATGCCAGAAGCATTTAAGGAAAAAAAAATGGAAGAAGACAGGTTAATGGTGAATATTAAATGAGGCTGATTCAGAAGCTCAAATCAAGCCCAAAGTTACAACAACAAATCTGAGCCAGAAGCTCAGGCTCAAGCAGCAAGGCCAGAACAGAAGCTCACCATGTGTTGCCATGACAAAGGTTATGAACCTTCTCAAAGTAGGCTCATCCAGTTGGATGCGATGTTTAGGCAAGGTTCAGATGAGGCCCTGTACTTAAGTGAGCCTCACTCCACCTAAACCTCATCCTTCCTTACCTGGTCGTATTCAATTGGAGTTACCGAAAGGGTTGAGTAATAACTTTTCATTCCTTGGCAGACCAATTTGAGCCCAGTAGGCCCACTATCTCTCAACAGGACCTAGCAGCCCAGCAGGTTTCACACACCATTTGACTTACACATGAAAGGTCGGGTCACAAGCCCGCAGACTAAGCCCGATAGGCTTCACTATCAAGCCCACTCCTTTGGTCCAGCAGAATCAAATAAAAGGAAAAATGATTTGATATTATAAATAGATTCACCATATTTAATATGTGTAATTAATTGCCAGTAGCATTTATTCACATAATTGTGTGATAATTAATCTGTTATATTACTAGCATGCAATTAATATCTCAATTGATTTGTGATTTTTATTTATCCAAATTTGTGAGATTATTTCAATTTGCTCAATTCAATATTATTGTGTTACTTGTCTAAATTTTCGCACTAGAATATATGTGTAGAAAATGCAGGTACCTAATGAACTAGAAGTTCTAAATGAACCAGTAGTTCATACATAAATCGAACTTGTAGTTTCGATAATGCCATTTAAGAAACTTGAAGTTTCCTTAATAAATTCACCATACATGATAAAACCAGTAGCTTTTACATGTCTAATCCGATTTTTTCATACCATGTTATAGAACATGAAGTTCTCATTACTTGCTTATGGATGATATTACCTAAAGCACTAATATTGTTTGTTCATTTCCTGTAAGAAATGTCAAATCTCAACATGTTTGAGTTTGTTGCTTTGGAGGTCTCCAGAAGAAACTATTTAATGTGTACTCAAGATGTGAAAATTCATCTGACTACAAAGAAGATGAGAACAATAATCGAAATTGATAATGTCGTCACTGAGGCTTTTAAGGCGAGTGCCATAATGTTCATACAGAAACATATAGAGAAAGCACTCCAAGTTGAGTATCCGATGAAGCGGATCCACAGACTCTTTGGGTCACTCTGGAAGAGTACTTTAACCATCAAATTATCATTTTCTTGCCTGAAGCAAGACATGATTAGCAAGATATTGAACAAGCCCATCTGCCCAAAATAATACAAGGAGAGACACTTTACTAATTCTCAGAATTGATCACTATCTTTTTGCTCACTGAAATGAACAACAACCTCCTGTTGAGGAATGATCAAGCCAAGCCCATCGGTACCTAAGCAACAGTTTTGCTTGAATCAAATGATGTTACTCATCACAAACCTAATTGCGAAAGGAGAAATTGTGAAGAAAAAAAGTACAATCTTTTGAGACAAGGAAAGAGAGGAGGGCCCATAAATGGTCAATATAACCAGCCCAAAACATGGCCCCATGTTATAGTGCCACTGCCCAACAAGCCAAAGTGGAATGGAACACTGGTTCGGCCCGCCGCCACCACAGTATGATCTTTGTTATCTTTGTGGAGCAATTGACTGTTGGTCCTGCACTAGCTGTGCGATAGCCTAAGCAGTAGATGAGTATTACGCTGGTCGCAGAACTCAAAATACCAACTTTATTGAAGGGTCATTTTCTATTGATTCCACATTAGAGATCATTGATTTTCAGACAGTTACTAAACATACCGAGGATTAGAACTCGAAGACATGGGTATAATTGGTCCCTTGTGCCATATCTATTTCATCTTAATGAATGAAACATCTTCGGATTTTGGTGATTTATGCTTTTATAATCTCCACGTTCCAGAAGAACGTTATTGAGTATTAAGGATATTCGAACCAACGGTTATCACGTTGAAACCACTGAGAAAAATGAGTGTAATATCTTTGCATAACCTCCAAATGTGTGGCCAGAAGCATACATTGGAGAAATTGAACTCTATTGGCTAGAAGCTAACTAATTCAAGCAACTACTTGCTATGGCATGACCGTTTGGGACACCCAGGACAAAGTATGATGCACCGTATCCTCAACTCATCGCAGGTGCATCCCCTTCTGAATAAGGGTCTTGTATATAATGACACACTGTGCCATACTCGTTAAGAATATTTAATACTAGACCATCATATGCAAAGACTAGTACAAACACCACCATTTTTCTGCACAGAATGCAAGGGAAATTTGTGGACATATATATCCAACCACAATGTGGACCAGTTAAATATTAATGGTTTTGGTTGATGTATCGACAAAGTGATCACATGTTACACTATTGTCCACAAGAAAAAGCTCTCATCCAGATCATGAAATTCAGGGTTCATGAAATTCAGGGTCCACATGTTACTAAACTCTCACCCAGATCATGAAATTCAGGGTTCACCACACGGATTATCCCTTAAAGTCTATAAGACTTGATAATACTAGAGAGTTTACATCGAAGTCTTTCGATGATTATTGCATATCCCTTGGGATTGATGCTGAACATATAGTTCCCTATGTTCACACCCAAGATGGTCTCGTAGATAGAATCTTGGTAATGCGCACCAAGCTTCTAATTTCTACATGGGGCTATACAATCTTGCATGCAGCAATGTTGATCCCGTTGAGGCCCATTGCTACCTAACCTTACTCCGAGTTACAGCTGGTGACTGGGTACGAACCTGATGTTTCGCACTTACGCGCATTTGGGTATGCAGTCCTCGTGCCAATTGTGCGGTCACAACGTACAAAATTGGGTCTCAATAAAGGATGGGTATACATGTCAATTATGAGTCCCATCCATTATGTGCTCTTTAGAGCCCTTGACAGGCGATCTCTTTACCGCTTAATTTGCGGATTGTCACTTTGATGAGACAGTCTTCCCGCCGTTAGGGGGAGACAAGAACGTCACCGTTCCTGATGAACAACGTGAATTAAGATGGAATGTCCCCACAATGTCTCATCTTGATCCCCAAACCGCAAGAAAATAGTGAAGTGCGGACAATTCTAGATCTATAGACAGACACTTTCTCTGATCTAGCTAAAGTGACGAGATCATATATACTTGCTGCAAATATGCCTGCAAGGATAGACGTCCTTGTACGATGTGTCCCCCAAATGGACGAGGTAAGACCATGGCTGCTAACCATCATATGTCCCTGCCCAGAAGCGAGGTAGACCATCAGGTTTGAAGAATTTTTATCCCCAAAAGAGGGTAACCTTGGCACAAACGAATCCTCTTAACATTGCAATCTCAAACCTATCAATCTCATGAGATAAATCCGGATTATGGGTCTGTCCTAGAAGAGACGATGTTGGGGGACACTCCAACATTTGAACCCACTCCCGAGAATAGAGAAATCTTGGTAAATTTAGTGAGATTTGGAATCGGGTTGAGAATATCATCGATGACATATTAGTATTTGCGGTGGCCACAGAATCTATAATATGCGATAATCTCGAACCTTGCTTTGTTGATCAATATCAATGAAGAGACGACTAGCTAAAAAGGAAATAAGCAATCCAGGTCGAATTAGATTCTTTGACAAAGAGAAAGGTGTTTGGACCTGTTGTTCCTACACCTCCCCATGTTAACCCGTAGAATTTAAATGGGTATTTGTAAGGAAGAGTAATGAGAAAAATGAGATTGTGATACACAAGGCTCGTCTAGTGGAGTAAGAATTTTCTCAACGCCCTGTGATTGATTACGAGGAGGCGTATTCTCTCGTAATGAACGTCATAACGTTCCGCCACCTTATCAGTTTGGTAGTTTCTGACAAACTAAATATGCAGCTTATGAATGTGGTCACAGCTAATTATCTCTATGGGGATCACAATACAGAGATATACATGAAAGTTCATGAAGGACTTATGATACCCGATGCAAATAATTCTAGACCACGGAACATGCTCTCCATTAGTTTTGAGGTGTTCACTTTATAGATTGAAAAAATCTAGATGGAGGTGGTATAACCGTCCAAGTGAATATTTGATCGGGATGGGATATGTGAATAATAAAATGCCCATGCGTGTTTATTAAGGAAACAAGTTCCGGGTTTGCAATTATGACGGTCTATGTCAAAGACATGAATTTGATTGATACTCCTAAAGAAATCAAGGAAACTGCAAAGCACCTGAAATCGGAATTTGAGATGAAAGGCCTTGGGAAACAAATTATTGTCTCGACCTGAAGCCCGAGGACAGTGTAGGTGAAATTTGGGTCCATCAATCAAATTACATCTAGAAGATGTTAAGACGCTTTAATGAGGATAAAAGCAAGCACACCCATGGTCGTCTGAAGTCTAGAGAGACTCGTATCGTCCTGCAGATGATAACGAAGAGATATTGGTGCCAGAAGTCCCATATCTAAGTGCAATAGGAGCATTATTGTACTTGGCTCAATTCCCTAGATAGGACATCTCATTCGATGTGAACTTGTTAGCTAGATATAGCTCTGCGCCAACATGCTGCCACTGGAATGGTATAAAAAATATTTTTCGCTACCTTATAGGTACGACAGATATGAGCTTATTCTATCCCTACGCATTAAGGAATGGATCAAACCTCCTTGATCCTCAGAATGATGCTCGCCTTGTTGGATATGCTGATATAGACTATCTATCAGACCCGTACAAGGTACGTTCCCAAACTGGTTATGTCTTTACCATTGGGAATACTGCAATTTCTTGGAGGTCTACGAAATAGACATTTGTTGCTACCTCTTCGAATCATGCTGAGATACTAGCTCTTCACGAAGCAGTATGTGAATGTACATGGCTAAGAGCTGTTACAAAGCATGTTCGAAGCACATGTGGACTGCATTCCACCACTGATGAAGCAACCATTATCTGCGAGGATAATGCTCCTTACATAGAGCAAATGAAGACAAGTTTCATCAAAGGAGACAACACCAAACATATTGTACCGAAGTTCTCCTTCAATCAGCAACAACAGGAGCATCAGAAGATTGAAGTTAAGCAGATTTGATCTGAAGACAATTGTGCAAACCTCTTTACTAAGTCACTACCAAAGTCTACATTCCAGAAACATGTACAAGGTATTGGTCTACGTAAATTATCTGAATTACCTAACATGTAATTTTCAGGGGGAGTCAAAATCAGGGGGAGTATCCTGAAGCATACTCATTTGACCATCGTGGACTATTTTTGTCTTTCGTCCAGGGTTATTTTGTCCCACTGGGTTTTGTTACCT
>BDJD01001238.1:41428-64759 GCA_002564525.1 Rosa multiflora
GTTATTTTTCCCTTAAAACATTCCACATAGTCTGTTAGATTAGAAAAATCAAGTTCATTTAGGATGTTGTTTTTCACCAAAATTTTCAGTCTCTCTTTTGAAACCTGGCCGAGTCTTCTATGCCATAAAAATGCAGACTTTTCATTTAGTTTGGTTCTTTTAACACCTGTTAAAGTGCTAGTACTGTTTGTGTTATCTTCAACAAGTAAAATTTCTTGTTGAGCCATTGAACAATTTAACTGTAAATAATCATTCATAATAACACCAGAACCAATTTGAATAGAATTTTTAGAAATAAGAATTCCATTACTATCAATAACAAGTCTACAACCAGATTTTACTAAAAGAGAAACTGAAACCAAATTCCTTCTCATGGAAGGTACATAAAAAACATTGTCCAAAACTAACAATTTTCCTAATCCTAAATCGAGCTTTAAGGTTCCAATAGCCTTGACTGCCACTCTCATGCCATTGCCTACACACAGGTTCACTTCATCACTTTTTGGGATTCTCCTCCTTATGAATCCCTGCAAGGAATTAGTAATATGAATAGGTGAGCCTGAATCTATCCACTAAGACTGTGGTTCAACATTTATAAGATTAATTTCTAAGGAAACAACTGTATTAGAAAAAATCTTACCCTTTTTGGCTAACCAGTTCTTATAGCCAGTGCAGTCCTTTTTCATGTGTCCTACTCTTTTGCAAAAGTAGCACTTGAACCTGAATGGCCTGTTTTCCTTGGCCAGTGCAGCTGTTGAACTCTTAGTTATGGCTTTGGTAGCTTGAGCTTATTCTGGGGCTTTTTCCTTTTAGGCTTCTCAATGAGGTTAATGGTTGTAGCATGTTCCTTTTCTTCCTTGATCCTAGCTTCCTCATCCACACAGATGGATATAAGTTCATCTAGAGTCCAGTTTCCTTTTTGAGAATTGTAACTGGTTCTAAGATGACTAAAGTTATTTGATAGGGAATGCAGTGCATAATGCACTACCTGCTCATCCCTAACCCCCATCAAGAGCTCCCTGAGTCTGCCATTTATATTGGTCATCTTCATAATATGCTCTCTAACTCCCCCTGAACCCATCTACTTCAAATCTTGAAACACCTTGGTTAGCCTAGCTGCTTCTGCTTTTTCACTTTCTTTAAACTTAGCACCTATAAGTTCCAGAAAATCTGATGCTAGCTCAGGCTCTTCTATACTTCCTATGACAGTCTTGGACATAGAGGTATGAATGAGGTTCTTAGCCATCCCATTAGATCTATGCCACTTCTTGTAAAGGTCAGTTTCTTTCTTGGTGCTCTTTTCATTCAACTCTTCAGGCTTTTCCTCAGTAAAGCAATAGTCTATATTCTCATGCATTCCCATATAGTTCTCTACATAATCTAGCCAAGCTCTATAGTTGGTTCCAGTTAGCATCAAGACACTATTCAAGTTCATGTAAGAGTTACCTAAGGAGCAAAACAAAATTCATGTGAGTTCTCAATTTGTAAAGAAAATAACTTTAAGTTTTCTGTGTTTTATTAAGCTTTAAGCAACCAAAACAAAAACATACAGAAAACCTAAACAATCCATACTTGCATTCATGTCAGTCCATAACAAAAACAATGTTAAGCAACACTTTTGAGCAGAAGCATAACATCCTGGAGTTCTTTATCAATATACCATGTTCAATGAAAACAAGTTATCCAAAGAAATTTATCCACATCTTTAGACAGAAGAAAAATTTCTAAGTATCCATATTTATTTTCATCAAGCATGCATACTGCTGTTTTGTATGCTAAAACCATACTTGACCACTTCTTTGGAAGATAAAACTGAAGCATAGTTTTAAAACACAAAACACAATTTCAGTTTTGTTACTCGATCAAGTACTTGATTAGTTACCTGACCAGTTACTTGGTCAGTTACCTGATCAGTGTTTTCTGACAACATCAATGAAGAATGCTTTGTGCATCATAATCACTTATGCCAACATAAAACCACAAAACATATGAGCTCTTTTACTTTATATTCTATCCAGTTTCATCCTTGTAAGAAAATAAGCTCTTGTATCTGTCAACTTTAACAATGTGTAAACAATTTCTGGGAGATTTTTGTTCTTCATATAGTTTTACAAAATCACAGATACAATGCCATACAAGCAATCAATTCATCATACATATTCAAGCACAAACAATTGTTTTGATTGCAAGAAACCATAGAATAATCAAGAAATTGTAAATTTCATCCAGTCACCATCTACTCTAGCCTAACGCACGCCGGGAATGCTACTAGGGTTCTTGAGCACAATCAAAAAACTTAATAATTATGCTATGAATCGAAAACAATTTGCTGCTAAAAATCACAGCGGAAGCGTGAATTTGATAATTAACCAGATGCAGCAATCAACTTAAGTAACTTACCTTGATTAGGTACCTGACCAGTTACATGGTCAGTTACTTACTTGGTCAGGTACCTGATCAGTTACCTGACCAGTTACTTGGTCAGTTACTTGATCAGTTACTTGACCCGTAAAGCAAAAACCCTCATTTTGTTTGTTTTGCAAAATCCTAAAACGATTTTGATATTTGTGAGCCTATGCTCTGATACCAATTGTAAAAACCATATCATGCTCACAACATATGCATACAAGCTTTGACAACAATCACAAAAGAACTAAAGCTTACCTTCAGCAATCATAGGCATGGATTCCATCTCTGCAGCTGCAAACACAATCACTAAATATGGTCTTCTGTTACTTACCACCTTACTTCTCAATGAACAGAACAATATGCAAAACGTGGTAGTAATCAGGGACCAATTCATCGGTATATATATGAGACTTAAACCTCAAGAAGCTTCCCATTAAAGCATTCCTTGTCGGTTTAGGTTTCATTGTTAGATTCCTAATGTATCACAATCTTGTAGCCTTTCTTGTAGACTAAGAAATGGATTACTATCCTTAATGAATTGATACACTGCTTGACTAAGTTACTAGTATTGATTTACAGTTTGTGTCCATGTTAAACTAGGTTTGACATTTAGCTAATCATCAATTACTTTATGATGATATGTGTTAAGTCCATGTTTGATCTAACATGGGAGGGTTCTCAAGTCAATAGCAAAACAAAGTCCTGCTTTGAGAGCCAAAAGTTCAGTTACCAATGGGGAGAATGTACCAATAGTTTGTTATGCAGATGCTCCCATAAGCTCACCATTCTCGTTTAGAATCACAGCCCCAAAGCCTCTTCTTCCATTTCGTGGATCTGCAACACCATCAGTATTTAGTTTGTGCACACACCTTCAGGGGAAGGTTGCCATTTACAAGCTCTATCAACTTTTTGGAGACCGTTGAAAGTGTTAGCCTTCTTAAACTCACCCAAAAGAGAAGTAGCTTTACAGATAATGCAGCTTGGACTCTGAGAATTAATCTTCCCATGTAGATGGTCATTTCTTAACGTCCAAAGATACCAAGTTACATAAACAAACAATTCCATTTCATCCTTAGTAGCTTGACCAATCATTGCTTCACACCAACTAGCAAAAACAAAATGATTTTTTCCTGACATTTTCCATTTGGATTTCTTCCTAACTTTCTGGCTAAAATCACAAGCCCATAAAGCATGAAAGGTTGTCTCAGCTTTAAAACCACATCTGAAGCAGTAGGGGTTGTTTGTAATCTATCTTTGATGAAGATTATAGGTAGAAGGAAGAATATCATGAACTGCTCTCCACAAGAAAAGCTTGATCTTATTGGGAATATGAAGTCCCCAAATCACTTTCCAAAACTTTATGTTGGCTTCATTACTTGAACCTCCACCAATATTTGACAGATTTTTCTCTATCTCCAAAGCAAGCTTGTAACCCGAATTTACTGTGTATCTGCCATTTTTTTTTCAAAAAACCATCTCCATTGATCGATGTCATTTCTATTTCCCATTGGAATGCCGCTGATAATATCCGCTTCATCTTTGTTGAAAGTGTTGTAAATGAGAGGAATGTTCCATTCACCAGAGGGGAGAAATAATTCATTCACCGTAGCAGTAGAATTGAGGACCACAGGACTCCAAGTTCTGATAAGAGAGGGTCTAGGAATCCATTTATCAGAGTAGATCCTTGTTGCTTCCCCATTACCAATTCTCCGGATGCATCCTTTCTCCACCAGTTCTCTTCCCCATATAATGGAACGCCAAACAAAAGAAGCATTGCTGCCAATATTTGCCTGCAAGAAAGAGTTGTTAGGAAAATAACGGGCTTTTAGTACTCGAGCCACCAAGGAGTTTGGAAATTCAATCAATCTCCAAGCTTGTTTTCCAACCATAGCTTGATTGAAATTTCCAAAGTCCCTAAAGCCCAACCCCCCATCTTTTTTTTCCTTACACATAAACTCCTACTTCTTCCAATGAACTCCCCTTCCTCCTTTCTTTCCCCACCAAAATTTAGCCACCACTGCATTCAGCTGATCATGAAGTCCAAAAGGAAGCTTGAACACACTCATTGAGTAAGTTGGAATAGCTTGTAGCACTGCTTTTACTAAGACTTCTTTACTGGCTAGGGATAGCAGATTGCTATGCCATCCCTCCACCCAATTTTTCACTCTCTCCCTCACCTTCCTCAACCCGATTCCACCCTATCATAAGTCTTGGCCATATCAAGCTTAAGGGTCATTTTTGTCCTTCCATTCTTTCCCCTCCTTTTAACAGCAAAAATGGACTCATGAGCTAAGATGATATTATCTGTGATCAATCTCTTGGGGACAAAAGCACTTTGGAACTCGGAAATAATGAAAGGGAGGACTGCTTTCAACCAGTTTGCTAAGGTTTTTTAGATGAGTTTGTAGATGACATTGCATAGGCTTATAGGCCTATACTCTGTCACAAACTGAGGATCTTTTGATTTTGGTATAAGAGTAATCAGGGTGTGATTAATCTCTCTAACGCTGCCACCATCATTCAGAACCTTCAGACAAACTTCAACCACCTCATTCTTCACTACACTCCAGTATTTCTGATAAAAAAGCGCAAGGAGTCCATCACAGCCTGGCACTTTAAGAGGGCACATTTGATGTAGCTAGTGAGTGCTCAATGTCATCTTGAGTAAAAGGTTTACAAAGATCATCGTTCATATCATCATCAACAATCTGGGAGATAGCACTTAATAGGTGAGGATTTGTACCTTCATATTCTAAAGTAAAAGGCTTGCTAAAATACTCTTCAAAAATCTTCCCAATTGTTTCTCCTTCCTTCTGCCAGTTTCCATTATCATCCCTCACTCCAGTGATTTAATTCTATCTCCCTCTTTTCTTCGCCGCTTCATGAAAAAATTTGGAGTTTCGATCCCCCCCCCCTTTTAACCAATTTTCTCTGCTTCACTGCATCAAAATGGCTTCTTTTTGCTCAAGGAGCTCATCAAGCTCAATTCCCAGTGCTTCTAAATGCTCATCATTCTCATTGGCAAAAGCACGGTTTTAGATAATTTCCATCTTGTCTCTATTTTTTTTTAATTCGAGAGGGCCAAAAGTCTGGTTACTCCAAGCCATGAGGTTATTAGAGACCTCATTCAATTTCTGTCTGACATTGCCTTTGTTAGGGTACTAACCCTAACTACTGGAAATCACAGAGAGAGAGTAAGAAGATAAGGCTAGAAAACTAAAGCAGAAAAAGAAATGTATATTAGCTTCGATGATTTTCGTCTACAGAATACCAGCATATATAGCCGAACGCTGACTAAATGACATGATGCCTAACTTAATTAACTGAAACGCAGCGTTTCAAAACCAAACGACCAAAAGCAAATACATAGAAATTAAGTAACTTTCCCAGTCAACAAAAGAATTCCAGCCGACTTGACTTTCATAACAATCCACCCGCTTCACAGAGAACTTGTCCTCAAGTTTCTCTTCTGATTCAATCTGGACACCTCTGACGAATGCTTGGAACTGATCAGAATGATCCCTTGCTGCAGTCACACTCTCATATGTAGAATTTACCTTGATCAATTCTTTGTCCCTGCTTGAGAATTCCAGAACATCATCAACTCTAATTATCACCATGTAGAAACCAAGAAAACTAATGACAGTCATCTGAGTTTGCAAGGATTCTGTATTCTCCCATGTCCAAGTCTGCAACATTCTTCTTACCAAGTCCAGCAAGAATTGCATGCAAAGTATATCATACATAAATCCTTTTCCCATATCAGAAAGTCCATATTGTAGCAACATTGTTAAATATAGCTCCTTCTCAACTAATCCCAAAACAATATTAAGTAGCTTCTTCTTAGCTTTCTCAGCAAATTCATCAAGGTGTGCTTTTTCTATAGTCTTCATCACACCACTAGCAGTAACACACATGACTAATGCCACAGAAAGAAGAAAAGTAGTAACCATTGGGATATCTGAAGGAAAACAATACCTCAAAGAAACATATAGCCAACTTGCAACAAGTTCGGATAGACCCCCATGTGAGAACCTTGCAACAATAGCCTTGAGATCTGCTTGATCAATCTGAGATTCATTTTGCAGCAACTCCAAACTTGTAAATGCTCCTCTCATGATAAACACAATAACAGAAGTTACGAAAAATTGAAGCTCCTGATCTCCCTTAACCAGCTCCTTCAACCATGCATTTTGAGTAGCCAAAATGCCAAATTCTGAAATTGCACACAAGAACCAGTTGACTATTGCTGCAATTTCTCTGAGTTTTCCCTTGCCAACAAGTGTAAGAACTTTCTTTATGCACTCACAGAGTAATAAGCAACAAATAAGCCGTCGACTTATAGGTAAATGGTTCTTCCCATTAGCTTCCATTACAAACACCATTTCCATGTGCTGAATTGAGTTATCAGTTTCCACAAGGACAAGATAAAAGTTCCTCATACTAGCACCCAGTAAACTGCCCAAGCCTCGCAAAGAAAATACCTTAATTCCTTGGTGTACCACACCAACATACAGTTGTAGTTTATTCATCTCAGATGCCATTGTGTCCAAATTCCAACTTGCGGATATCAAGTTGGAGATACTTACCTGAAGCAGCCTCATATTCCCTGCGATCTCTTTATTCAGGTTACAAGGTTCATCTTTTAAAAGAATGTGGCCACCACCTTTGTCACGAGCCTTCTTATCAAACCCAGAGAAACTCACTGAATTGATGGGTGGTAGCAGTTGTGAAAAATGACCTAGAAGTGCAGGCTCAATGAAAATTCTGTAGAAATCAAATAGATGATCATCAACTTCGAAATCATCAGGAGGCCTAGTGCAGACTATACTAAAATATCATAATGCTCACAGGTTTGGTTGCTTCCATTGGATCAATGTCTTTAGACTTTAAGGAAGGCTTGCAGTCCAACTTGCTACTGACTCTGCCACTGATTTTCTTGTCTGGGAATTGAAAGAAAGCTTCTACAGTGACATGAATAGCATCTAAAATTTCAAGAAGAGTAGCATCTTGGAAACCACAAAGTCTAGTTTCAATTCTCAACCATTTATCAAACCAATTATTGGCATCCCTATTCATTTTCTCAATCCACTCATCAGAAGGCCAATTTTCTTCTCCAACTTTACCATTCAAGCAATTATGAGAGCTTAAGCAAACAAGACATGATACTCTCAAAAGCTCCTCTAACATCTCGAAAATTTAATTTCAACCCAGTCAATACCTGAGACAATGAGGTTGGGATCAGTCCACCAAGTCCGCCAAATGCGTCCTTCCAAAACAGTTTAGTCTCCTTTATCTCACAATGACAAAGCTGTAAGCATCGAATGAACCCTTGCACTCTCTTAGCTCCAGATTGTGCATCAGTAGAATATATCGCCACCTCACTGTCAAGCTTGAGCCAACTAGTGTTGACATTGTTCGCCAACAAACCAGTATCACAGACAAATAGAGAGGGTAAAGTAGAAAGGGATTCCTGTATAGAATTGGGAGATCCTTCCAAAGTAGCAACTAGTGCCTCTATAGAATTGGGAGATCTTTCCAAAGTAGCAGCTAGTGCCTCTATAGCAGCAAGCCCGACAATATAATAGACATGAAAACGTACTTTGGGAAGGCCTAAATAGTTAGAAGCATCAGCAATGTCACGATGAGTAGTGAGTCCTCCACCTTTGTCTCGAATGCTCATAGAAGATTGGTCCTTCTTGCATTACACAACCCAGTCCTTCTTGCATCACACAACCCTTCTGAGTTCAGCATTTTATCGAACAGTTGGAGGGCATGAAATTCTAACATTCCATTGATAAGCTGCTGCTTATCTTCAATTAAACCTCCCTTGTCCTGCTTATCACTGACGCTCTCAAGCTCATGGAACTCTCTACCAACCCCACTATTCACCTTAACCATCTTATCAGAATGCTCTCCCTCCCCAATATCTAACTTCTCATCACTATCAGTCAATTTTGCAACAGACACAGGGCTCAAAGCACCACAATCATCATTCAAAGAGAAATGTTGTTGTTTCTGGTTCCTATTTTGATTGAAATCACCATTTCAGAGCGAGTGGTAGATGTACCTCATGTGGGCTGGGGATGGTGACTCACCCAACGCATGGACGGTGACTGATGGTCTAGGAGGCGGAGAAAGTGGTGGTTGTTGCAGCTGGTAGAGATAGGGATCCGCGTGCTACGACTGAGGGACTGGTGGTTTAGACGGCGACAGAGGTGGTAGTTGTTGCTGCTGGTAAGGGTAGGGATCTGCCATGGCCGGTGGTGATGGCGGCGGCGGCATGATGTACAACTGTGGGTGCATCACCGAAGACACAGGTTAAGTCACTGGAAGAGATGTGATCGGTACTGAAGAAGTCGGCACCGAAGGCTCCATCACCTGAGCCGGTCGCTCCAATCAAAATTTCCATGGCTCGTTTATTATCTCAGACAGGAACGACGCCATAGTTTTCTCAAGGTCACGGCGCCACACAGCTGTCTCTTCTCTTGAGATTTGGATCCTCTTCCTCTTCCATTCATCTAGGTAGGTGGACGCGGCGGTGCTGATGAGTATGGTAGTGGATTCCCAGTGCTCCTCAGCCCCATGATGTGGGCTCTGATACCAATTGTTAGGGTACTAACCCTAACTACTGGAAATCGCATAGAGAGAGTAAGAAGATAAGGCTGGAAAACTAAAGCAGAAAAAGAAATGTATATTAGATTCGATGATTTTCGTCTACAGAATACCAGCATATATAGTCGGACGCTGACTAAACGACATGATGCCTAACTTAATTAACTGAAACGCAGCGTTTCAAAACCAAACGACCAAAACCAAATACATAGAAATTAAGTAACTTTCCCAGTCAACAAAAGAATTCCAGCTGACTTGACTTTCATAACAGCCTTCTCTTTCCCAAACATGCTTGATAATCTTCTCACAGTCTTCATGATAAGTCCAAAACCTTTCAAAGAAGAACCTTCTCTTTTTTCTTATCCACTTCCAATTCCCAACTTGCTCCCCCAATTCAATGAGGATTGGTTCATGATCAGAAATTCTAAAAGCAAGGTGACGAGTACGAATGTGATTAAATAAGGTAAAGCAGTCAGAGTTCACAAAAGCCCGGTCTAACCTTTCTTTTACATTGCCTCCTTTTCTTCTATTGTCCTAAGTAAACTTACTTCCGACAAACTCCACTATTGTTCATGATCACAACTGTCCACCGCTTCTTGAAAGTCAAGCATTTGGCTAAGAGATCTAGATCTCCTCCCTGATTTCTATTCATCCCTGATAATCTCGTTGAAGTCTCTCCCCCAACAATCCAAGGCTTAATACTGACCCCAGCAAATCTACGAAGCAATTCCCAAGAGTGATGTCGGAAACTACGGCAGAGGTTACCATAGAAACCAGTAAATCTGCATGATACATTATTGTTGGTTGTGACTCTCGCATTGATGTGGCTAGCTGATGAAGAGATAATGTTCACCTTCCAATCATTCCTCCAGAGCAAGACCAAACCACCTCCTCTATTTCTACCTTTATTAACAGTAAAACACCCAAAAGAGCCATTTAATTTTCTCAAAACACCATCCATTTGATCAACATTTTTTCTAGTTTCCATAATGAAAACTAAGCCCGGCTTTCTTTCCCTGAGAATCTCTCTCAAGGCCCTCAACGTTTGAGGGGAGCCAAGCCCCCGAACTTTCCAACACAGAACTAACATTGCTCGTGATGGGTTCGAATGCCGGAACCCGTCACTGTGTTAGCCATAGAAGCTTCAATTTCAGTAACTCCAGCAATCTCCATAGCCGAGGCCAATGAAGTAACCACTTTCTCTGCCAAATCTCCTGTGTCAACATTTTTTTGACCCAGGGTGAGTTTCTTTTCTCCTGCTGCACTATCAGAGAGGAGAATGGAGTCTCACTTTATGATCGATGAGGGTTGCAGGCCACTCTTGCACGAGTTTTCCAGTTTTGCAGAGCACGGGCCTTATTGGGTCTATCCACCGCAACAATAATGGGCTTTTTAAATATAGGCCTCACTTTTTCTTTGGCCACCAATTTTTTGGAACCATCAGAAGATACTGGTCTGGTCAATGAAGGGTTGGGCAGAGAGTTGGGCCCAGACATAGGCAGTTTCTTTTAGGGCTGGGTTCGTTTCGGTACCGGACCTTGAAGCCCAATACCACCTACCGAACCGAACATTGTTGGTACACAAAATGGGCTACCAATTACCGGACAAAAAGCCGGTATACCAACTTGTCGGTATACCGAGATAGCAGGTTGGTATCAGTTGGTTGGGCCTCCAACCGACTTAAGATTGGGCTAGCTTTCAGCTCCGGCCTAACTGCAATTGTAAAAACCCAAACAAATGAAAAACTGCAATAATCATATTAATTTAAAGGCCCAACCATAAGCAAATCTGCAAATGAAAAATAAGCAAAGTTCAACACTTCATCTCATCATCACTTCAGTTCAACTATAAGCAAATAAAGCAATACAAACTTCAGTTCATCTTCATCTCATCATCACTTCAGTACAACCATGAGCAAATAAAGCAATACATCAACTTCAGTTCATCTCATCATCACTTCATAGTTCATACAATTTCAAATTCAAACACTCATAGTTCACACTTCACACAAATGAATGAAATGATACGTTGCTCCAGGTCTAAGCCGGCCTTGATTTGATGATTACTTGAATTTCTGAGATTGGAACAACACCTGAAAAGCATAGTAAGAAAAACAAACTTAAAATTTATGAAGAACATAACAATTCACAGGTACATGACTATATTTTCTTCAGTCTTAATTCTACCTACAGCCATCACATATAGATAGTGAGTACTGACATTACTCAAAAGTACTAATTCATAATTCATTTGACATTATTTCGAAGAGGTATCAGTCCAGGTTGTTACTAATTCTACTTTATTCTCAAGATAAGATGTATCTATTACTCATAAATCAAACCTACCACAATTGTTGCAAATCAAATCTACAAATAATTATCAAGTATGCATAAAACGAATTAATGAATTATACCTTCAATTGTGCAGTGACTTTGCCTTTGTCTCCCTCAAAGTCTCAAACACTCAAACTCAGTCCTTGGTCCTCCTGTTACTGCAAGCACAGAAGGGAAACCATAAAAACCCAGAGCATATTGGTAAAGAAGGAGCAACAAATCACAGGTTAAGAACTCATAGATACCACTTGAGATTAACGGCAATAGAGACCCATTCCACTTGAGATCCATGGCAGCAAGATTCAAAGTAGCAAAAGCATTAGAGTCTTAGAGATTACTCAATTTAGAACATGAATCGAATGAATCCATGCGCTTCTAGCTAAAATTGAAACAAAAATCAAATAAGTCTTAGGGAAAACTCACCGGCCGTAGGACACTAGGACATGAATCTCTTATCTCTGGGTTCGATTCTTGGATAGTTCGAACATCATCACTTCAAAGGATTGAAGGAGAAGTCGAGAGGCGCCGAGGCAGAAAGGGTTCGGGTCTGAGAGAGACTGAGAGACTGAGAGAGGGATCGATCTAACCCCCCAGGGTTTGGAAAATTTGAAATCGAACGGTTATAATTTAATATGAAATAAAACTAATAATAATCAACGATTCATATCAATATATATAAAATATATTTAAATAAATAAATAATATATACAATATACTGTTCGTACGGTATACCGTATATGTCTAAAATTTAGTACCAATACTGTACCAATATATCTCTCTCGGTTCGGTACTACCGCACCAAAATTTCGGTTACTGACAATGTCGGCTACCAACTTTTCTTGTTTGGCTCGGACTTTGTTGGTTGGTTTGTCTCGTCTGAAAATGCCAGCCCTAGTTTCTTTACAAACAACGACATTTCTTTAGCTGAGGAACTAAATAACTTAAGATTGTCAAGCTTTGCATTTCTCTCAATCATACTCGAGTAACATGCGGTAACCATTCTTGTCAAGTTAGCTGTTCCCTTCAACTGTAACATCCCGTATCTTCACTTACCCGTTTACTAGTCATTGGGACGGTAAACGATAACTACTCTCACTTTTTACCTTAATTCGGTATTTTAGTGGCCCTAAAAGTTGACTTTTTGATCGGGCCAAAATTTGAGAAAATTTCCTTCATGTAAGTTGTAGAAGACGTTAAACCGAGCACGTGGATATGTGGTACGTAAAAATCAGAGTCCGTATGTGAAAGTTATAAGCGAAATACTAAAATTACTGTTCATGTGGTAAGTTTCTATAAATAGCCAAGTTATTGTGGTAAGTTTCCATTTTTGGAAACATACCAGGCTTTTCTCTCTCCTCTCCCCCGATCCTTTCCCCTCTTCGACCCGATTGCTCCTTCCTCTGATTTCTTCCTCCTCCGGCCACCCCACGACGGAATCCGGGCACCGGCAAGCTCGCCTCTTCATCCTTGTCACGCCTGTGGTGGTGTTTTGCGGTGGCTCGGCCGGTGGAGCTCGGAATTGAGCCTTGAAGTTCACTGTAGCAGTTTGGGAGTGTTGTCGATTTCCGGCGATTCCGGCCGTCTCCGGCCACCAAACCGGCGTCGAAGGTTCGGTTTTTGACATAGATCATTTCCCCTAAGGTCTTTCATTTCAATTTGCAGTGTAGAGGTCGAATTAACGATTTGCAATTTCTAGGGTTCTTGAAGTTTTCTGGAAAAATTTCACCAGCCAATTTGGAGCCCTTCAAGGTAAAATTGGAACTTGTTGTAGTTATGAAAAATGTTGGGTCTGTTGAGTAGGTGGCGTTGCCGAAATTTGGTGAGCATTGGAGGTGGTGGCCACTGGCGCGTGAGCCCCATGCGCCGCCACTGTGGGTGGCGCGTGGAGGCGTGTAGGGCAGTGTTTTAATTCCTGTTTTTAGCCCATTAAATCTTATTAATTGTGTGGAGCTTGTATGTGAAGTTTGGTAATTTTTGGAGAAGCTTGGAATTAATTATGAATTTTGAAGTTTAGGGTTTCGATTATCGAATTACGAGAATCCGACCATCGGATATATCTTGGTTCCAAGGACTAAAAAATCAAAATTTTCGCCGAAATTTCGACGATAATTTTGTTTTTTTGGGGTGCCGAAATTTCCTCAACATTCCAAGGGAGTTTCGACCGATATTTTCGATTTCGGGAAATATCGAGAAATATCCGATAATATCGCGATAATTTGGCAAATTTTCCGATGATGTCGTGATAATTTGGGCATTTGGCAAATTTTCTGACATGTTGACCAGCCACGTCACACACATGGTTGACTTTTAATTGGACTATAATTCCATTAAAAAAGTCAAAGCGTAGTCATCAGAGCTCGAACCTTAATGGGCTCAATACAATTGAGTGACTCAACCAACTCTGCTGTGATTGCATTTGATGTATGTTTGCAACTTTTTTATATATATTTGTTATCTACAAACCTAACAAACTAACTTACAACTATTATTTATCATCCACATTTTCATTTACCAACTATTCAAAATTTTTATAACGACCTTTCAAAAATTACTCTTATAAGTTGAGCCAAATTTACTTATTTGTTGGCTTGTTGCGACTTTCATGTTTCATGACTTCAAGTAAAAAAAAAAGACATGTTTAAAGTAAATTTTAAAGAATTGTCAGCAATTTAGCATTTATTATTTCATTATAAATTATTATAACTCACTATATAATACTATTTATGCAAGGTTTTCTTGTGAAATATAGTAGATAATTAATAAAACAAACATCTCCAAAAGTTTCATTTAAAATTTCTATGTTTTTCTTCAAATTTCCGTCATTTTTCTCAATTATTTACCGATATCGATATATCCTCGATATTTCCGTCGAAATTTCCATTTTCCGGACCATCGATATTTCCTCGATATTCGATATTTTAGTCATTGCTTGGTTAAGCCTTGGAACCTTTAAATTAACGAATTGATATTAGTGGTATAATTTGGGCTGAATCTGAGGAGAATGGGAGATGTAATTATGAGGAATTGATTTTAGGAATCGTATTAAATTGTTGAAGAATTATTCACGGAATATAATTGTATACAGGACGACGTACCGAGTTATTGCTCGATGAAGGAACTCGTATACGTGATCGTCGGAATAATACTGTGAGTGGACTTTTATTTTTCAAAGAATGATGCATGCATTTATTTAATTGGTTCCGAGGTTATAATTTGTTTATCGTATTAATTTCCCGAGCATATGGTTAATTTCAGGAATGGTTTTAGATATTTGATTATTTGAAGGTTTTATGGCGTGCGGGGTCACGTCATTGGATTATGCTTATTTTTCTTTTATTTATTTATTTATTTCCGATGTGATTTTCAGATTTATACTATTTATATTCGGAGATTTGAGATTTTTATGAGATTTTCGAAACGAGATTTCGATGGAGTAAATCTTTATATTTATTTATCTCCTATTTGTTTGAACTTGAGATTATCTTGGCGTGTGGGACACATCGTTGGAAATTCATTTACGAGAGATGGGGAAGCTTTATGTACTTATGGATCTACTTGGTTTTCGGGTTTCTTTTGCCATACTTGGGTGACTTATCATTGCTAGCATTGATTTTCCGCCTTTGTGGCGCGGTGATGGGATCACCGTAGCCCTCCGCCTTTGTGGCGCAGGTTACTGTCTCTGTGACAGTCATTCTATAGCCCGGTATCCTATCGCTACACTTAGTGGCGTAAGGGTATATTACGGGAGTAATGGGAGTATTTTAGCCTGGGAGGCTATCACCCGAGCCTGGGAGGCTCACTCGTATGGCTATCGCTTTCCCCTACTCACTTTACTACTTAGCTAGCGGGGCTAGCTCGATTTTCGTTTAACCAGCGGGGCTGGTCTTATTTTTCCTTGAGTATCAGAGTTCCAACTTTTTCTTTTAAATCGTATGTGACTAGCGGGGCTAGTCGGTTTTCATGAGTGGAACTCCTCTTGTTTTATTTCGTTAATCCTTGCATGCATTGGGATTTTTTTTTTAAAAAGAAATAAATGTGGGAAAGTATAAAATCCATTTGGTTTAAATTTGTTTATTTTTGGTCCACTCACGCTAACGTTTTTATGTACTTTTCCCCTGGGCCCTTCAGTTTCAAATGCCCAGTTTGCAGGCGAATTGGTTGAGGTCGGGCGTACACGGAGTTGAGGCATAGTCAACAGCATGGCTTCCACATCTGTCTTTGAATTAGGTTTCCTCTTATACCTTTCTATTAGAATTGCTCTGATTACCTATGGGATTTATGCTATCCGAGTTGAGATGTGTGTTTTGTGAATTGGAGACTGATGTTGACTTGGGGAGCATGGTGGCTCCAGGAGCATAAGGATGAATTGATTGAGAAGTGTAAATGTTTTCTACAGGTTTGGGTAGCCCATTTTAGGGGAAGTTCCGCCAAATTTTTGGCAGAATTTCTTATAAGGTGGGCCCCGCAGGGTCACTTCGGATTTCAGGGTGACCAGTACTCTTGAACCTGGTTCTGTTCAAAATCATCTCTTGGTCTGATAAAACCAGAGATGGAATCAACAAACTCCGGTACTGTCAACGACCAGGCTGGTTTCATCAGCTCAAAGAAACGTTGTTAATGGCTGTTACTGAACATAGGCCCTTAATGCTTTGCTCTTAGGAAATCTCCAAATTGTCTTTGCTGAGCGAGACTCAAAGAACTGTCTCGTTTATTGCATTCCCCTTTAACATGATCAAGGTGACCACAAACAAAGCAGAAATTGAGAAGTTTTTCATACCTGATTTCATAAAATCTTAACCTATTATTGATTCTAAGCTTGACGAAGCGTTTAATAGGCTTCAAGACATCAATCCCCACTCTGACTCGTAAGTAATCAGTTAAGCAAACACTAGCATCACCAAGATCAGTCCATCTGTAATGGCCTAGACATCTTCCTGCAAGTTGACCAACATCCTCAGTCATATCTTCAGGATCGAGACCATGAACTTGTACCCATAAATTTTCAGTTGTCAAGGGGATTGAAGTTGGGGGGGCCCCTTCCATCACATCAACCAACATCAACAGAGCTTTATCGAAAGGCCACAGACAACCCCTTATGATCCTGGACTTGATAGCTTCAGAGAAGACTTCAAAAATCAACTTGCCGTCACCCAGGCCACCTACTCGAAGGCCATTATCCTTCCAAACATTCCTAAAAATCTTAAGCAGCCCTCCTCTGCATATGGGTTTAGAGCTCAGGACCAGACCAACCAATAAATGCTTGGTTTGTCTAGCAACACCAGTATCAGATTCCAGAACGAACTCAATCTTTTCCTCATCAGTTAGAGCGAAGTTGCTTGCAAAACGGCCAACTAGGTCCTCCATTCTTGAGACAAAACCACACTAACACCAGTTCTCAAACTTAAGGAACCAAATAACAAAGTACATAAGAAAAAAGAAAGAAAAAATTTCAGTTTAGCACTCTGTGCTTTGCACCCCACATCATGTTAGTCCCTCACCTTTCAATTTGATCTGAAACACTCCTGTACTTTCAATTTCAATCAGCCGTGTCCAAATTTTTCTATGATATCCAATTCAGACGCTAGTTGATGACATGGCAGTGACAAATTCAACTAGTGGCCTAGAAAAAGGGGTAAATTTGACATTTCACTTAATTTTCATCCAAAACTTAGAGGAAAAAAAAAATTAATGGGTTCTAATGAGAAACACAATTCAGATCTCCTAACCATGCCCATCTGCGTTTCCTGCAAATTCGGATAAGGATCCATGGCATGAGCCCCGAATCCCCAAGTCTCTTCCTACGAAGCCCTGTCCGATTCGGATAAGGAGGAGCCGATCAATGAGAAAGAGGACGAGGAGGAGCGCGAGGTTGTCGCTCGCTCCACTGACTCCGACAACGAAGAGGACAAGTCTCAGGTTTGGCAACCATACAAGAGAGAAAGGGGTGTGGATATAGAAATTTGTCGGAGAAGGCGACAAGGAGCAGTGGAGCAACTCGAGTTGGATTCCTGTCCCGCGGTACGATCTGGGTTGGACTCTAGGGGAGGCCAATTTTTCCAAGGTCAAGTTTGCTCGGAACATCAAGATTGTTGAAAATTTTGCTATTAAGATTCTGGGTAAAGAGAATTCCTCAAGCACTAGATGATCGGCCAAGTCAATTTTCATATATTAATTAAATTAAATTTTTGTTGAATTTTCTGAAAAAATATGTTCTTGGCTAGAAGAAGAACAATGGGAAAATGAATATTGATTGAGCGAGTGTTACGGTTTCTGGAAACCTTTAATACTCTGATTTCAAAATTCAATTGCAAATTATGGGTATTTTTGTTTGCCCTGCAATTTGATAGCACATATGCACTTGCCTATTGGTTTTGCATTTGATTCTATTTCCTTTTCGAGTTTCTTCTGTCTTGAAAGCACTGGAGATCATGTTCTGCCTCTTAAACATTGAGGATGGATTTGTCATTATTTTCTTGCAATTTATATATATACTATGAATGTGGTATGGATTTGTCATTCTGTTCCTGCAATTCATCATCAAGGCTCTGACGTGTGAAATTGGCTTGTTATTGTGCTAGCTATCTCTCATGTGCAATTTGTCATTCTGTTATTGCAATTTATTTTGCAGACATCTCATGTTCTTAGGGCTTAACCAATGAAGGTTGAAGGTTTCCAGGAATTAATGACATCGACAACCACCATCTTGCCTCGTCGGGCTTCTTTTCTGATCATCTGGGTGTTCAATCTAGCTTTGTTTTTGTGATGAAAGCGAAAAGGGCTTTGTAGAAATCGGGGAAATGGGTAGAGGAATCTGGGTATGTTTTTGTGATGAAAGCGAAAAGGGCTTTGTAGAAATCGGGGAAATGGGTAGAGGAATCTGGGTATGGTTGGGTGGTTGAGGATCGTGGTGAAGGTAATGGGAAAAAAAATATATATATATATATTTTGGAAACTGATTTGGGTGGAGGGTTTTGTGCTTTTGTTCAACTTGTTATTGTTACCTTGTCTATGTCGAGAGTTAAAGAGTGGAAGTGAGGATCTTTGCCTTGGATTATGCTCTATTCGGATTTCAGAGAGAGTGTATGTGAGATTGGGTTTAGAAAAAAATTAGGTTAATCAAAGTTGTCAAGATGGAGGGGTCTGATGGGTACCCATTAGGGTCATAATAGGAATTTAGCCCACGTCAGCAGTTGGTCAGTGCCAGCTCAGCACTTAACGTCCAATTTGGATGCCTGAGAAAATTTTGGGCACGGTTGATGGAAATTGAAAGCACAGGGGTGTTACTGATTAAATTAAAAGGGCATGGTGTGGTGTAACATGATGTCGAGGCCAAACATCAGGGTAGTAAACTGAAATTTTTCCAAAAAAAAAAAAAAAACGAGGGGAGTAAATAAACTGGGAATTAAGGAAGGGTGGAGCAAACAATGGAAAAGGAAATACAGCGGATTTGTCAACTGGAATGAAAAAACAACACAAAACAAACGGTGGCTAAAGAGAGAATGAGGAAGACCCCAGACTTTCTCTCACTAAAGAGTACATTTGCATGAAAAGGTTAGTAATAACCAAACATTGAAATGACAATGTTCATTTCAATATCTTGTGAGGAATGACAATATGTTAGACATTGTATGTACATAATCACATGTTGCATAATCACAATGTGCTGGCATTACCACTGCATTTGTGAGCCCATCTATAGATGGATGTGTTCTCAGAGATCGTAGGCCTCGCTGGGCTCTTGGTTGCTTCACCATGTGGTGGGATCTTCCCTTGCTAGGTGTCATAAGCCATCAACCCTAACTCTTAACTCAAAATTTAGAACCCTTTACTGGGTTTGAGAAGAGAGAACATGGATGAGAGTGACTGAGCCAAAAATGCTGGCGAGGGATTGATTAGGTTTGGGACTATAATATCGGGTGCCCTCATACGAGCTCGCATAGGCGTGGATTTTTAATCAAAACTCGACATACAGAAATATAACATTAGGTGCATTTAGACTCACATAAGCTTGGATTTTTAGCAATGAAACCTCAACACATATTGAAATCAGTGCTGAGGAAAGATACCAAATTGTTTCCCAAACTCCTCGCCCACCCCCAAACTCCTAACCTTAATTTTTTTTTTTACACAGTACCTGTTAATGTCAAATTTGTCATTTACAATTTTGATTTTTTGGATTGCGCAAAATCTTTATATGTCTACTCATGTAGTCTAACTTATTAACCTTCCATAACCAACAAGGTGGAGGACTGGAGGATATACAAGTTATCAAATTCGACCGCTGGATGTTACCATTACAAGCAGAAATATCCATGGTCAAAATTTCAACTATTTTTGTCATCGTTTGGGTCTCGATCTACGTGGTTAACAATAAACCCTAAATACACATAAAACTAATATGCACGTAACTACTCATACACAACTTATTTTTACGATTTGTCAACTCTCACACCTAAAAGTCTTTGCTATTTAATTAAAAAGAAGGAAATCTCTAGTTTCACGTAGCACATGTACTCCCCCCATTACTAGTTCTAATTGCAAGCCTTCCAATGGTAGAATAGGCAAATCTACGAATATCAAAAGAGCATGAAACAGAAGACATGCCTTCCCTCTTTCTTGACATTGAGATTAACGAGATTGTAGCCCGAAAGCTTCTTTCTTTGATTAGTTTACAGGAATCTTGGACTGCAATCCTGTTTCTTTCTTTGATGAGCTATATAAACTAACGTAAATTAAACTGTGATTCATCAGTGGCTGCTAATGGAGAGCAAGTGGGTGTTGGTATTGTATGCCGGGATAGTGAAGGAATTTTTGTCACAGCATTGGGAGAGAGGCTTGTTGGAAGATTAAGTCCATGTGTAGCTGAGTTGTTCTCTGTATTGAGGGGTCTTGAATGGGCTATGGACTAGGGGTGGAATGGTTTGGTAATTGAAACAGATTGTTTGGAGGCTGTGAGGATGGTAAATGGAAGTGATGAATGTCTTGCAAGTGAGGGTGTCCTGGCGGAGCGAATTAGAGAGATTTTGGCCGCTTTAGATATTCCTAATATCCATCATGTTCCAAGGGCGGCTAATATGGCGGCTCATACGGTGGCAGGAGTTGAAACCCGGGGTAATGGGCGTAGTAGTTGGTTAGGGGTTAGACCTCCTTGGCTCATGGATGTCATTGTTAATGATGGACCCGTAACTGGTTCAGGTTCTAGGGAGGAGAGTGGGGAATTTATGTCCACCACCGGTTATTCCCATGTTTTGTAATTTGGTTAGCCATTGAATAAAAGTTTTCTTATTCTAAAAAAAAAAAAAATAAATAAATAAATAAAAACTAATGTAAAAATTTTAGAAAATTTATCTCCTCGTGATTCAGCTCCCCTTGGGGAAGCATAAGCGTATAGAGGGTTGACCGTTTTGTTCAATGTCAAAATGATAGCGGATCTGGTTAAGTTACACAGTACCTATTAATATGCTGTAAATATACGACTAATCTCAAATTTATTAATTTCCAATTTAGATTTTATGGATCATACAAAATTCTCAAATGCTTACTAATATGGTCTAACTTGTTTTTTAGTTATATGGAGAAGTATACATTCCATAACCAACATGATGGATGAAATAAAATTTATCAAATTCGACCGCTGGATGTTACCATTACAAGCAGAAATATCCATGGTCAAAATTTCAACTATTTTCGTTGCTTGATAGGTCCACTTCATCAATATTATAGAAATTGTACAAATATGAGTTCTATTGGACAAGGCCGTTCAAAATAACTTAAATCTCTTAAGTTCTCCCATAATAATCCATTTGAACTATTAATTGCTGCTAGTTGGGAGGCAAGTAGTTTGGCAAAGCAGCTCCCTCGTAGTGAGTATTGGATATTTTACACGCTCACAATGAGGCAAGTAGTTTGCCATTTTGTCGACAGACTAATTAAATAAAATCCTAATTACATACAGATTTATAGCGATTCTACACTCCCCCCCAAGTTGGTGCATAGATATCTATCATGCCCAACTTGTCAACTGAGCTGTCAAATACCTTCCTGGACACTCCTTTAGTAAGAAAATCAGCTAATTGCTCCTCTGAGTTTACAAATGGAAAGCGAATAACCTTTCTGTCAAGATTTTCTTTAATAAAATGACGGTCAACCTCCACATGCTTTGTTCTATCATGCTGAACTGGATTATGTGCAATCTCAATGGCAGCTGTATTATCACAATGCAAATCCATAGGCTTTTTAAGCTTGTAACCCAGGTCCTTCAAGACATTACGAATCCACAATATTTCACATACTCCATGTGCCATACCTCGGAACTCAGCTTCTGCACTTGATCTGGTAACAACTTTATGCTTTTTGCTACGCCAAGTGATAAGGTTCCCTCCAACAAAAGTGAAGTACCCAGATGTAGAACGTCTGTTAGTTTTATCACCAGCCCAATCTGCATCTGTGTACCCAACAACTTCCAATTCATCTTTTTTCTGAAACAGTAACCCTTTACCTGGCGCCATCTTTAAGTACTTCAAAATACGAAAGACTGCATCCATATGCTCTTCACTAGGACAGTGCATAAATTGACTAACAACACTTACAGCATAAGCAATATCAGGTCTAGCATGTGAAAGATAAATCAACCTTCCTACAAGACGTTGATACCTCCCTTTATCAGTTGGAACTTGATCAGGATAGATAGCAAGTCCGTGATTCGTCTCGATGGGTGTCTCGATGGGTCTGCAGTCCAGTATCCCCGTTTCAGCAAGTAAATCAAGAACATATTTCCTCTGTGAAAGTGAAATCCCCTTCTTAGACCTTGCAACTTCAATACCCAAAAAATACTTCAGTTGTCCCAAATCCTTCATTTCAAACTCCTTTGACAAATACTTTTGCAATTCATTTATCTCTTTCGGATCATCCCCTGTAACAATCATGTCATCAACATACACAATAAGAGCTGTAATCTTACCACTCTTGCGCTTGATGAACAAGGTATGGTCAGAATTGCTCTGTCTGTATCCAAAGGCTTTCATGCACTTGGAAAATCTTCCAAACCAAGCTCTTGGAGACTGCTTCAGGCCATACAAAGACTTCTTCAATTTACACACATTGCCAACGTCACTTAGGTAATTCTTAACACCTGGGGGCACATCCATGTACACTTCTTCTTCCAAATTACCATTAAGAAACGCATTCTTCACATCAAACTGGTGCAAGGGCCAATCTTTGTTTGCTGCAAGTGAGATTAGAATCCGGACAATATTAATCTTTGCCACAGGTGCAAAAGTCTCCTCATAATCAATCCCATAGCGTTGTGTATATCCTTTGGCAACCAACCTCGCCTTGTATCTATTAATAGTTGCATCTGCATTAAGCTTCACAGTAAATACCCAACGACATCCTACAGTCTTCTTTCCAACCGGCATAGGTACTAGCTCCCATGTTACATTCTTTTGAAGAGCCTCCAATTCTTCATTCATTGCCTTTGTCCATTTTGGATCCGTCAATGCATCCTGCACGTTACTAGGAATAGATACAGTAGATAATTGATCAACAACAAGTGCATGTGACCCAGAAATCCTATGGTTAGACATAAAATTAGCTATAGAGTATTGATAGGAGCAAAAAAGTGTGACGATATTATTATATATGTGCCCCATTTTAGCCTTGTTTCTCCCTTAAGTTTCGTGTTTTGAGTCATCGAGTCATTTTGAGAGTCTTGTTGAGTGTTTGGAGTGAAATAAGCGGAAAAAGTAAAATTCATGAAAAATCCTAGCTGGATCAGGATTCCTAACTGTCAACTGTTTTTGTGGTTTTTAACATTTTAATTCCCTTTATTTTCTCTAGAAAATTATGATATTCTCCTGCTTGTTGTAGGAAACGTTGCCTGGTGGAACTCTTGGAAACAGCAATGATGGAGTCATAAAATAAAGCATTAAGATATTTGACCAAGCAATGAAGAAGGGAAATAAAGGAGAAAAGA
>BDJD01001238.1:100975-119885 GCA_002564525.1 Rosa multiflora
TGAAATTAAGAAACGTACTGACTTAGGCATCAGAGAGTTTTCTGCAGGTACCCCCCCTTCTCCTCGAGCCGACGGTCAAACTCCAGGTCAACGCTCAAGGAAAGCTTCTCGATTGTTCCCGGTCAGCTCCCGCTCCAGTCCGTATTAATTGTTGGGTCAAACTTCTCAACGGAATTTTTCACCTCCAACATGCATCATGTAAGATTCCTTCACATATTGTACAGTTTATATATACATTGCAGATATCAGGAGAGATATGAAGTTTCAGTCCTATATTAGGATGCGACCAGTATATCACTCCTAAATATTTCATCCATATATTAGGATAGATATGTTTCTGCAATCCTAATATACTATGCGTTTACTATTGCAATCCTAAATAAAGTTTACGTATATAACATTGTTTACATGTGCTCTTACTGAGATAGATTTACAGCATTAGACTAGTGTAGTTCTAACAGGAGTTGCTGCAGGTCTACCGCGAGAACTTGCATTGGGTCTAGCATCTCAAACTGTAAGTCAAATGACATGCTAAAGCAGTCACGTAATATCACACCATCGTGTATATGTGCGTGCGTATGACATGTGCCTCTTATATTTCTTAAAATTTTGACAATGCAGTTGCACAAAAGGGACATGTTGCATGTAATATATCCTAGTTATAAATCACTATGCTTTAAGAAGTTAAACCCTATTACCTGCACACAAAAAGTAACTAAAGAAGTGAATTTTCTCTTTCTTTTTTAAATCTCAACTCTTTATGAATATTCAGTGGCTTTAAAATCTGAAAGATAAATCTAAAATTTTTATTTGTTTTCAAGACATTTTAAAAATATTTGCACGTTTACAGTTTCTATAGTAATGATATCCACTTAAACTTTATCGCAATTTCCATTGATTCTTCAGGGGCATTACTCATTATGCAATTTCCATTTATTCTTCTTGGATTCCTTGTCATGAGGAGCTCTGATTGTTTATTTGTCTGTTATTTTTTTTTTTAGATATTAGGAGCAGCATCTATGGCTACTAGTTCTGGGAAGCATCCAGGTCAGCTAAAAGATGATGTAACATCACCTGGTGGAACTACCATTACTGGCATTCATGAGCTGGAGAAGGGTGGATTTCGTGGAATATTGATGAATGCAGTTGTTGCTGCAGCCAGGCGCAGCCGAGAACTTTCACAGAACTAGTCATTTCGATATTCTTATATCAACGCATATTACTGGCTAAGCAATGAATTCACTTTTTTTGGTTCCCTTAGTTAGAATTATGTTACGTATGCTTTTGGCCCTTATCAAAAGTTGGTTCAGAGACAATTGAAGATTCTTATATGTTGTCCTTTTGGACAGTCGGTTGAAGTACAAGATTGATTGAATGTTGAAACACTTTCAAGGGTGGATTGTACGTAGGTATATATGATGCTTATTGTGGCAACATTTATTTATTTAGAATAAAATATTCATCTTGTTTATGTTCATTTACCATACAAGTCTTGGTAGTCTGACAGGTTATCTCAAACTTTTTGTTTGCACTAGTTGTCTATGATCAGATATTGCTTTTCATTCTTTTGAGTTTAATAAACGACCCCAAGTAATAATATTAGTCAGTTGGATTTGCGGGGTTTGAAGTTAATCGAATCATCAGGTAGAGTGTAGAGTTTGTACCAAAGATGCTCCCTGCTAGATAGGAATAAAGTTGAAGGAGCTCATTCCTCATAATCAGTGACTTGAGATGCACTTAAAAGTATAAGTTTTTGTCGTAAGACTGTCTACATATAATACCAAGCTTCATATGCAGATCCTGAGCAATGTGCATATTACTACGTACCCTTTATGTTTTATTAATCCACAAGTTTCTGTGGCATGTCTTCGTTCTTACCATACAAGCAGACACTAGAATCAGTACTCAAAGAGCCAGAGTTGCCTTATGAAGACAGGTACTTCAAAAATGGCACGAAACGAAGACATGGCTTCCATGAATGAAGCTCCAATTCTGAGCATCACAATCCTTGAACAGTTCTCTAAGGAGGAGTTGTTCAAAAACATAAAGGAAGCAGAAGAAAGGCTAGCTCAGCCTCAGTCTCAAAGCTCAAAACCAAAGATCCAAAGGGTTCCCGACATGCTCCGAGATCACCCAAACTTCGAGAAATACTATGAGCCAAGGGCAGTAGCACTTGGTCCTTTCCATCATAATAAAGCAAGGTGTCAGCTGGCAGAGAAGTTCAAGCTCGAGCTGGCAGCAAAATTTATCCAACAAAGTGGCAGTCGAGCTGAAGATTTGCACAAGATCATTGAGGACGACATCAACACACTAAAGGACTGCTACGATGAGGAAGCAACAAGGTCCTACACCGACGAGGCCCTCACACACTTGTTATTCTTAGATGGGTGTTCAACCTTGCAGTTCATATACTCGTTAATGCATAATGAGTTGGCAGAATTCAAGATCAAGAGGGATCAGGTTGCTTTTGCAGAACAGGATTTGTTCTTGCTAGAAAACCAACTCCCTTACCAAGTCCTGAAGTTATTGATGAATGAAAGTAAGAAAGCGGAAGACTTGAAGATCGCAATCGATGATTTTGTTCTAAAGAAGATCGCAATCGATGATTTTGTTCTAAAGAAGATCGACAAAATATCAAAAAGGCACAAAGACAAAAGAACACGTCAACGACGAGATACATCCATAGACATGGAAGAGCCTGCTCATCTTCTCGAGCTTCTCCGGACAGAAATGCTAGGTCCCCAAAAACCTGACGCCAAGAAGAAAGAACCTAAACATCGCCGACAATCGTTCCGCAACATACAGGAGCTTAAAGCAGCAGGGATCCATTTAAAGCCTAGTAAGAAAAGCACCTTGAGGGACATATCTTTTACTTCTCTAGGCTTTGTAGGATTCCTAAGTCTTCCACCAATATCGGTAGACGACTCCATGGGGCCTAAGTTCTTGAATTTGATAGCCTATGAGATGTGTCCTGATTTCCAAAATGACTTTGGGGTCACCTCTTACATATGCTTCCTAGATTCACTGATTGATCATGCAGATGATGTTAAACAGCTAAGGTCGGCAGGCGTACTACACAACTTACTTGGGAGTGATGGAGAGGTGGCTCAACTTTTCAATGAGATAGGTACTGACTTGGTGCCTAACTATGAAACATACCTCGATGTCAAATCCAAATTAGAAGAGCACTATAAAACCAAGTGGAAAACCTGGATGGCTCAATTCTGTCACGAACATTTCAGTAGCCCCTGGACCATCCTGGCTTTCCTTGGTGTTCTAGCAGCTCTGGGGTTAAGCGGCATTCAGACTTGGTACACAATCAGTTCTCCGCCCTCTGCCTGCGATGCTGTATGCGAGTACTTGAAGAAACAGCTAAAAATAGAGTGATATACACACACAAACACGAAAATTAATTTCTGCTTTTCATTTGTTTGGTTCCCAGCTTCAGCTCTCATTAGGCAGATATGAAGCTGAACATATACTGTTATTTCTCCACTTTGCTGAAGTTTTTGTGATAACGTAATTCAATATTCATGTGTGGAACGATGTAATTTCATATGATGAGTTTCTAAAGTTTAATCAGCACTTCTGACAAAATCGAGTGTGATGTTCTTCATTTTGACCTGACCTATGCTTGGATCGAGTTTGTTGTTCATTTAAGAAACCAAATTCACACTTGGGCAAACCAGCCTCAATTTGCTCAATTTTAAGAAAAATGTAGCAGAAACAATTTCAGATGATCCATTTTGCTTTTCAAGCAAATGAAGCTCTCTTCGATGTATTCAGCCTGAAAATCAATTATTAGGACGCTCTTGAATGTTCCAATGTTCCAGAAGTTTTTTTCCTTATGGTATTCCAGGCTTGAAGTCACCATATATCAGTCACAAATTTAATATGTATCATTAAAAGTATGTATATCTCAGCATTCATAGCTTATTTCATGGACCTTAGTTTTGAACAACTTAAGTTCATTTATGTCGACTCACTTCTGTGGTTCTTTGACTTCAGTCAACTTCTTCATTATCAAAATCTGAGACTTCACACATAATTTACAGGTGATGTCTCCCCCAATGCAACAGTATTTATATATATATATTTTAGCCTTTTTTCCCTACAGATCATCATCGGTAAACTGAGTATAAGACAAGTATCCCCTTTAGTAATTGCACAACATCAACATTAAGTCATATATTTGAAAATTGAAATACTTAAAACTACTTTCAAACCACAAGAGTTTCTGTAAGCCAAATTTCTCAGATATAATAATATAATGGCATTAGACATGGAATCTTCTTCTTCTTCTGAAAAGTAGCTGATTCATAATGATTTTTTCCACAATATTAGCAAGTATAAGTATTTTGAAGACGCAAACTTCCCAAAACGATCTGCATTATACAAATAATATCAGTTATCCTAATCTCTATCCTGTATCAAGTTGTTGATCATCTTTACCAAAGGAATAGTTCCCTTTCCCATTATTTCTAATCTACTAGCATTTGAAGCATGAGAAAACAGTGAAAGCCCGAAAAATACAAGATCGGGAAGAAACAGTCGAGATGACAAGAATCCATGCCAATAACGAGGTTCTAGATCAAAAAAATGCATTGAAAAACCTTCTTGTGGCATTCAAATCCAGCTTGAGCAGAATGGACATGCCGAAACAGAAGAACTCCCTTTGTCTCCTCCTTTGTATGGGCCACAAATCTTTCCAAACTTACTGCTGACAGTTCATTTCCTGAAAGACTTCTATCAGAACCAAGGTACTGAACTATGGCATTTGCAACAATAGGAGCTGCTGCCAGAGTCCTCGCAACCATATATCCTGTTGAAGGGTGCACCATCCCAGCTGTACCGCCAATTCCAACAACTCTTTGAGGGAGCACCGGAAGGGGCCCGCCCATCGGAATGACACAATGCTCATCCTCTTCAATGCTCTTAACTTTTATGCCTAGGTGCCTCAATCTAGCAACCATCCTTTCCTGGATATCTTTCATGGGTAGTCCAGGCCGAGCAACTAGGGAGGTTTCTTCAAGAAATATCCTGTTGGATGAAAAAGGCATTGCATATAGAAAAGTAGGGATCTTACTATTTCTCTCTTTCAGTTCAGGACTATTCTTCAAATGTGAATCTCTCCAATCCATGAAAACCATCTTATCCACATCAAATGGATGTTATTCTACCTCAGCCAAAATCCCATACGCCACTTGGTAACCTGGGTTGTAAGGCTTATCATATTGCACAAGGCATCTTGAAAAACCTGTTGCATCAAGAACCACAGAAGCTTGAATTGTGACGCCATCGTTGTAAATCAAGATTGATTTTTCCTCCTCGTGAATAACATTACTGACTTTAACTTGATGAAACTTGACACCATTTGAAATGCATTTCTGCAGCATTTTGGACTTGAGCTGCTTCCTATTAACCCTCCCATATGGCCTATCAAGATCCTTCTTTGATTGTTCATCTATGAACACAACAGCACCAGACCAGGTAGTGTCGAGGCAATCAAGCAAATCCATGGCCTCAAACTCATCCACCCAAACACCATAATTGTTGGGACAGATTAACTTGGGAGAGGGATCAATCGAGCAAACAGATAGCCCTGCCTCGGAGACTTGCTGTGCCACCGCAAGCCCTGCAGGCCGCCTCCCACGACTGCAAGGTCCACCACAAGATCCTTTGATTGGTCATACAAGGGAAGCTCAAAGTCGAGATTCTCCTTCTTGGTTTCAGGCACAAGCTCCAGAAGAGCACTACTACTAGCCTTAACACGACCAGTTCTATAGGACTTCCTGAGACCACATCGAAGCTCCTGCCTCGAAGAGTTCCAATTACTCACTTTCTCTGAAAACCCATGAAGTGGGTGCAGAAACTCGAGCTTGTTATGTGTTTTGAGTAATGTATCCGTGAAATTCCAATAATGTCTGACAATTCCCTCAAAATTTCAAACCGGAAAGGCCACAAATTTCCAATATGTCTGTAAATCATTTATGCAAATTTTCAACCAAATTGATAATGATTAAGGCATTTGAAATCATGATTTATCAATTATGAACATGAATGGTTCATGTTTGACAAATTTGGTTCGTCTTTTGATTTGAATTAGATCGGTATCTTAACAATTAGCAATTTGGAGGAAAATTTTCAAAAGTGATTTACTCGTGCATACATAAACATCTGACGTTTGATTTACTGTAATATAATATAAAAAAGTGGGTCTCCCGAACCGTTAATTAGAATGTCTTCAATTAATCTTCAGTAGTGGTCCTCATTAGAATGACTCCTAACATGTAGTACCTAAAGGAAATTATCTATTATCTAAAGCGCGTGGACTGTTCACTGGCGAGTCTCTGTTCATTCGCGTGGACACTGTTCATTCGAGCCCGAAGTAAATGACTATTTTGCCCTCTTTCTTTTTTCTTTTTCTTTTTTTTTTAAAATTACGGGTTGCCACGTTTCGGTAACCTTCTACAAGTTTCTTCAGATCGATCTCAAAATGCCTCCTAAACCGAGACATCTATTCGATCTTCAGGATTAATCGTTCGTTCTTCATCTAATCTTCTGTCCTTACTTGAATCTTTTTCCCTCTCTGCCACAGTAGAAGACTAGAAGGTTCAGTTTTCTTCGCGCTCTCACTCTCCTTCCTCTCAACTTAACGGTAACGCTGATTTTTAGCGCATCAAAGAAGAAGAAAGGGAACTTGGGACTTCCGAGGGGGAGAGAGAGAGGAGAACAGAAAGAAAAGTAAAAGGAGGTCTGGGCTTGCTGAGACAACAACGAAGAAGAAGAACCAGAGTTTTTTTTCTCATAGTTGATGTTCAATCGCAGATTCAAATCGGCGGCTGCCATGGCCTTTTGGGATGAAGAGTCGATATGTTTTTAGGTCCAAGACTCCACCCACCAATTCATCGAGAAGGTATTAATTGTTGAACTGATCTAATTGAAAACATTGAAATTATATTCTTTCTTTTGTTTGATTCAAGATTTTGTGGGTGTTTCAGAAAGCGGACAGTTCAGCGAAAGAGCCCGGTTTCAATCCCAGTGGCTGCTCTTGACCTTGATAATGAAGAAACTACAAAAGAAGGTACAAACCACTTGGTTTTTTTTTTTTTTTAATTTCTTCCCTATTTTGAAATTTAAATGCTCAATTTTTTCTTTCATTGTTCTTTTTTACTGAAATTTGAGTATTTTGATGGGCAGAGAGTGAGAAAGAGAAGGTAGAGCCTGAAATTGTTGTTGTGAATGAAGAAAAGAAAACATGAGAAGATGAGAAGAAGGGTGAGAGGTCTGGTGCTTCGTGCTCAAGCTTGAATTTTCCTTACATGGATAAGCTCAGGGATGAGCTTTCTTGAAAGGTATCGACTTGATTTTTTTCTTCAAAAAATTTCTTCAGAATTAGTGTAAATCTTGATATGTCATTAATTAGGAATTGGGCTCAGAGGTTTTGATTAAACAGAGTATTGATTTGCTAACAATTTCCATGTTTTTCTCTGACAAGAAATGAGGTTGGGTTCTTGCGTCTGAGGATTCTTGGCAACGTTGGAATGGTTTCAAGGTAAGGTTCTGATCTTTGGCAATTTGAAAAACTTTCATCAAATTGTGTGCTATGTATAATTTTCTTATCAGTTATTGGAATTATTTGGTTTTGATATGGGGAGGAAGGGGACGATTTTGGGTGGTGGGTACGAATGATTTTCCAAGTCTCAGCTATTTATAATCTTCTGAAAATTGTAGCTATGAAGGTTCAACTTCTCTGTTTGATTAGTGAAAATTGGAGCTATGAATATACTCGCCTTTCTTTTTATTATCATGTGTTATTGATTTTCGGTTTCTCTTGAAAAGATTTTTGCTTTATGATTACTAATCAATCCTTTTCTCTTTCAATATGTTTTAAAATAATTAACGACTCCAGCCTACATTTATCAAACTATTTTTGCATATGATGGGGGTAGATATTATCTGGATATTACAATCTTATAAACAAAATTTATTCTCTTTTTTATTTTTGGATCTATACTTTGGTTATAGGATTCTGAAAAGTGATATTTGTCTTTGGTTCCTTTATCAATGAACTTGGTGACTCTGAGCTAAGATATTTTGGAATTATTTCAGTTTCTTTTTACTATGATGATTGGGGTTTAGTGATTGTAGATCATAGTTGAACCGGGTTATTACATTGTCTATCTTTTAGAAATTATTATTATGTTTAATTTATCTTCTCTATGTTTTTCTTGCAGTTTGGGCATTTCCAACGCAATAGATCTGACATGGTATCCCCCTTTCAGGTATGCTTTCTAGATTGTGGTTAGATTATGATTTTGGGGTTTATTACTTGGTGTATAGGAATATTATGTGTGTGTGTGTGTGTGTGTGTCATTACCTATTTTATGAATAAGAATAATAGATGGAGACAACACAATCTATACATTTGGTGAAAGAGACTTAAAGGGCACTGTACTGTATATGAATATTTCTTGAAATGTAGTCACATGCTTCTTTTTCTTTATCTTGCTTCCAAATATGCCTGCAATATGCTTCGACAAGGAATGAAACAAATAATAATGACCTCAGAAACCCTTGAAGCTAAAGCGTTGGAGAAGGTGGAGGATAAGTCCAAATGAGAACTCTGAGGCATTGGCTTTTATCATTGGTTAGAGTTCACTCGGTTACACTTTAGAGGTATATGTCCAGCACCTCTTATATCATTTGTTTGCTTGATCTTTTATAGCATATTGATTTGAGTTGAATTATTTACTAATCTTATATATTGTTATCAAGGCATAAGTGATGGAGGAGGTTTCAGAGAATCTTCAGAAACAATTGAACAAGTCAGTGCTCGATGATGAAATTAAACATCTATAAAAGATATCGTAAACATAGACACAGCAAGGTGCTCCGATAGGGGGTAAGTACTGTACTTATTCCCCCAGTGAGTTGTATCTCTATTTTACTGAGACTCGGTCATAAACATTACAACATTTGTTGGCTTTTGATCTCATTACCAACATCATCTTTTGCAGGAAACTGAAGCATATGAGAAGCATAGATATCAACTCCAACTTGAGGAGGCCATTAGTAACAATGGCAACAAAACTTGCGCATTCTTAGCTTACAAGGTATGTCGATCTGTTTCTCTCTCTTTTCTATCCATCTAGGTTTTCTGTGTGTCTTTTGATTGCTTTGCTTTTTGATGTGATTAGAAACTAGAACTTGAACATAAGCTCGAATTTTCGGGTTTTTTTTTATTGCTTGATTCAAATCACTATCGCTATCATTATTATCGGGTTCAAATAGTTTTGATTTTTCGGATTGTTTTCATTTTCTACGGCTTTATCTTCGATCTGTTTTGAGGGATTTGATTGTATGTGGAGCTCTGTTTGGTTAGTGAGGGAGTGAATGTATGCTTCTGATATAGTCTTCTGGTTGTGTGTGTGAATATATTCTTCTTCTCTTAGTTTTGTTTGTGATGGGATTTGTGGCAAGTAGACTTACAAGTATATGTTGTAATTAGAAGTTGACAGTACAGGGACACTGATGTATTATGTAATAGTTGATTAGAAAGGAACATGTGAGCCGGGGATAGGTTTTGGCTGATAGATTTTACTTTTGGACAATAGATTTCAGTTGGACATCTGTAGCCTTTGGTTTGTGGCACAGTTTCTTGCTTTGAAGCATCTAATATTCTCAATTTTCTTTTTCCTTTTTTTATGGTCAGTGAGAATGTCTGTGATGCTAATTGCTATTTTCTGTGTTTAAGTATATTTTTTTCTCATGGGAATTTAGTATGAGAATTGATTGTGACACATGCTTTTTCCTATTTATTCCAGGACTACCAGTGAACAGAAAATATCTGCACAAAGCCATCAAATTAGGTGAGCCAGCTTTAGTGGCTATTGATGAGCTAATAAAATTTATCTATGATAGGTATGTAATTAGTTGAGCCATTGTGGGATAAAGTCCTTTCACTGTTGAGGACTTTATCTCAGATGTGCTAATAAAATTTATCTATGATAGGTATGTAATTTGCTGCCCTTATTAAATGTTTTGGTTTCTTAGCATAAGCTGCAACTCGGACATGGAATCTTTCATGTCCTTAAATAACATTGTGTTAGCTCCAAAACCCGCGGCAAAGCACAGGCAAAATTTCTAGTATTGTACAATTAACTAGAGCACGTAGCATTGCCTGCTTTGAGAATGCTTTGCATACAAGTTAACATTTGAGAATGCTTTGCACACAGAGTTTCATATCTGAACAGCTGGGAGAGGCAACGCAATGGGCTTATGCGGAGAGTAATGAATGGCAGAGGTGTAATCAATTAAAACACAAATACCATTCTAACCAGAGCAATGGGGTTAGAGCACAACAGTTAACATATTGGGCATTATTAAACCCTATTGTACACAAACCATTCATAATAAACTCAAATGACTTGCAGATTTATGTGGATGGGCTGAAAGAAAAGATGAGAACTTGAAGAAATAAAGAGGGGTCTTTGCCACATAATTACCACACATAGAACAGTAAATAAGGACATACCATGCACAAACTAGGAAACAGATTAAGACCCACTATCAATGACCAAAGAAAGCTGAAATCTTTACGGAGTTACTCAAAGTCTAAAAGGCTTTGAAAACTAGAGCGCATTTTTTGGGGTTAGGTTTTCACTTCACACAATCCCTTCAGAAACTCCCAATTCGATTCCAAATTTACAGCAACCTCTATTCACAGCAGTTTGACGGAGAGACGGTGTCACCTAGGCGCCGACAAACGGAGGGCACCAGTGCAAAAGCAGCGTATCCCGTGATTCTTGTCGTCTATGATAAGATATTGCTTTTCATTCGTTTGAGTTTAACAAACGACTCCTGGTTTTATTAGTCATTTGGATTTGTGGGGTTTGAAGTTAATCGAATCATTAGGTAGAGTGTAGAGTTTGTGCTAAAGATACTCCCTGCTAGATAGGGAAATAAAGTTAAAGCTGCTCATTCTCCAGCTCCTTCATCTAATCAGTGACTTGAGATGCACTTAAAGTGTAAGTCTGCTTCATGACTGTTTACATATAGTACCAAGCTTCATATGCAGATCCTGAGCAATGTGCACATTCCAAACCTCTATGTTTTCTTAATCCACAAGTTTCTGTGGCATGTCTCAAACACACTAACCGGTACTAAAAAAGCCAGAGAGTTGCCTTATTTAGACAGACTTTGAAAATGTCACGAAACGAAGACGTGGCTTCCATGAACGAGGCTATGTCAGTTTCAAAGCTCGAAACTAAAGATTCAAAGGGTTCCCTGATAGGAGCATTTTAATGCGACGTTTTAACTGTTTTTCCCTACATTTTCTGCGCCATTTTCTTGAAAAATCCCTGTTTGGGAAAGTTTCCATTCTTTGATTAGGAAAGTTCCTTATTGTAGAAAGTTTCCATTTTTGTAGTTTCCATTTCTCATTTCTGGCAAGTTTCCATTCTTAGTTTAGGAAAGTTTCTATTTCTCACTTTTAGTAAGTTTCTATTTTTCATTTTTAGAAAGTTTCTATTTTTCGTTTTAGGAAAGTTTCTATTTTCAGTAATAGTTTCTATTTTCAGGACCTCCGAGCTAAAAAGTGGAAATGAACTCACGAATGAAAAGAGGAGCGTGTGAATGTCAAGACGAGCGAATATGAAAAGAAAAGGGTCACACAATTGAGCAGAAATGAAGAAATAAGCTTTCCTAGTCCAACCAGGAAATCCTGCGAAATGGAGGAAGGCTTCCAAGCAAGTTTCCAATGCAACCATGAAAAAGAAATGGAAAAATGAAGTGTCTAGACGTTGGAGGATGAAAAGGCTTGAAGTTGAAGCAACGAGGCCCAAGAACCCTACGAATTGAATTGGATTTTCGGCAAAATGGATCAAGGCCCATAAAAGCCCATGGAATTAGGGTTTGTGACGCAAAGATGTAACCCTAGGGATGTTTTGCCGTGAAAACCAAAGGGAGGAGAGAAAGATGGAGTGAAAATCAAGAAGAAAATAAAAGATTACGCCAAGAGATTTTCTAGGGTGGAGTTTAATTATGGAAAGAAAAAGTGTGGACATCAAGAAAAGCACCAAAAGGCGTCTAGATTCATTCCTAGAAACCCTAAGTATGTTTTGGCCGAATTACAAGAAGAAAATCATAAATATATTCAAGGAATTTCGGCAAGAATATATTAGGGAATCATCTTGGAGTTTTGTGATTGGTTGGATGACACACTAGGGCTTACTTGGCAATTTTTCATTGGTGGAAGGCATGTGGAATTATTAATTTAATTCCTTGGGAAATAAACATAAAATACACTGCTTGGAGACCAAGTTTGGCCGTTCCCTATATATACTCTCTACCCTAGACGTCAAACATCTCCCCCATAATTCAGAAAATCAGTTTATACGTGAAAGCTCTCTCCATTCTCTAGGCATCTTCTGCGTTTTCAAGCAAGAAAAGAAGAGGCAAGACCAAGCCATGAGCATCTCCATCATCCCACCTTGAAGCCGTGCACTTTGAAGCTTGCTTTCGAGTTTCATTAGTTCATCATTCGAGTTCTTCATCACCATCTCCATTCACGGTGTAATTCAACCTTCTTTCTTGTAATCACTTTTGATTCTCCTTGTTTGATTTCGTTAAAGATTGTTCTAGTTAACGTTTATGTTTGAACAAGGTTTATATTCTGAAAATTTATGATTGAATGAAGATTTCGATTCATACTTTGTGATTCCAATGTTGCTTATGTGTGATTGTTCAATTGAATTTGCTTAATTGATATCTCTTGTATGTTAATCTTAATTGGTTCGAAACTTTTATGGTTTATGTATGAGTGGTGCTAGATTTAAGAACATGATTCAACTTTTTGTGTTATGAACTTGAATCGAAAGTAGTAAAGGTTTTGGACAAAAATCGAATTCAATTGAAAATGATTGCAATTAGATGAACTTATTCATACTAAGTTGTACACTTGAGTTGATAGCCTTTCTATGTGTTTCATGCGTTGAACATGTATGATTGACTAGCTTTCTAGGGCTTGATTACATGTTTGATAGGATTAGTCTTTGTGCTTTCACTTAGATTAATTAGCGTTAAAAGTAAAATATGGGAAATCGTTTGCTTTCTAACGTTTCACATGATCAACTCCTTTCACATGACTTGGAAGAACAATGTAGGGCTAATTCGAATTTAATCATGAACTTGGTTTTAATCTTTGTTTCTTACGTCTCATTCTTGTATTTGTGTTTTTGTTTATACATAGTTTTTATTCTTTCCTTCAATTTTCGAAAACAAAACCTAAAACCCACCTTAAATCGTAAATGATGTTTATATTGTGTAAATGTTATACTATGTTTTATTTTAATTGTTTAATTGTCTTACATTGACAGGTGTACCCTCAATCCCTGGAATAGAACGATCCCTACTTGTTTATACTACTAATGATATTTATAGGGTTAAATTATATGCTTGCTTTGAGAGTATCTTTCCCGACATGCTTCGAGATCACACAAATTTTGAGAAATACTATGAGCCAAGGGCAGTGGTACTTGGTCCCATCCATCATGATAAAGCAAGATGTCAGCTGGCAGAGAAGTTCAAGCTTGCACTGGCAGCAAAGTTTATCCAAGACAGTGGCCGTCCAGCTAAAGATTTGCACAAGATTGTTGAGGACAACATCAACACACTGAAGGACTGCTATGATGAGGAAGCAACAATGTCCTACACCAACGAGGCCCTCACACACTTTTTATTCTTAGATGGGTGTTCAACCTTGCAGTTCATATACTCATTTATGAATAACGAGTTAACAAATTTCAAGATCAAGAGGGATCAGGTGACTTTTGCAGAACAGGACTTGTTCCTGCTAGAAAACCAACTCCCTTATCAAGTCCTCAAGCTGTTGATGAGCTTAAGTGACAAAGAGATGGAATTGAAGACCGCAATCAATGGATTTGTTGGAAGGAACATCATGGCAACAGGAAAAAAATGGAAATGGCACAAACACAAGAAAACGAGTCAACCAGCAGATATTGTCGTAAACATGGAAGAGCCCACTCATCTTCTCGAGCTTCTCAGGACAAAAATGCTAGGTCCCAAAGAATCTATCGTTCCCAAGAAGAAAAAACCTAAAGATCGCCGACAATCATTCCGCAACATACAGGAGCTTAAAGCAACAAGGATCCATTTAAAGCCTAGTAAGACAAGCATCTTGAGGGACATATGTTAGCGTGAGTCATGGTTTAATATTAGGAATAGAATATATTGTAATTATTTCGTAGTATAGAATATATTGTACTTACCTGTTATATTCTTATAATCCTCTTTATATACCTCCACTGTGAGATGAATAAGATATCAAACAATTCATTCTCTAAATCTCGTCTTGTTTGACTTGGTATCAGAGCAAAGATCCGAAAAGGACTTTGTCTCGTCTTTTCCTTTAGTCTTCTCTCAATACAAAGAAGATAATTGTGTTTTGAACCCATTTATTTGGGTCGGTCTCTGTACGACGTCGCTCTCCACCTTGGCGGACGTCAATCTCTCTTCCAGATTGGCTTCGTCTTCATCCAAGAGACCACCGACGCTCTCCTCCTGTCCAGGTTGACTTTGTCGTTCATCCAAGGGCGACCGTCCAACCACATCTTCATAGTCCAGTTGCTCACCTGCCAAGACCAGCGATCTCTTCACACAACCATCAATTGCTCACCTGCCAAGACCAGCGATCTCTTCAATACCGATCGCCTTCGTCTTCAGCCCAGACTCTCCAAGCCTCTCCAATCCCAGTCGCAGTCATCACTTTGCCCAGACCAGACCCAGCCAGTTATTTTGGGCACCCACCCAAAGATCGATTATCCAGATCTGTCCCAGATCGTGATCCTCTTCTCCGTCACGTTCTTTTCGTCAGCCCTCACACCAGCCGTGCCCAGACGACCCACCTCCGGTCGTCTGCTCCAATCTCCGGCCTAGAACAGCAGTAAGCAAATCGCAACCCAGATCGATCAAACTCAACTCGGTCAACTCAACCTAGTCGACTTAACTCGACCCAGTCGACTCAACCCGGTCAACTCCAACAGGTTCCCAAAAAAAAAAAACGAAAAGAAGAATCTGTTATTATTTTTTGGAGTTGTTTATGTTCTTATTTCCACTGGTACCAATTTCCGAACATGGAAGAAGATTATGTCAGTTTATCTCCGTGGAATCCACAAAATGGGGCATGTGACTGGAACAATCAAGGCTCCTAGGGAAGATGATGTGGAGGCCTATGCTAAGTGGGAAGATGATGATGGGTTTGTAATGTCAATTCTATTTCAAGCCATGACTGATGATGTGTTACAAATGGTGGAAGAATGTGAAACTACTGAGGCGATATGGAAGACATTGGGGGATTTGTATACCAACGAGTCTGATTTTATACAGGTTCATGAATTGATGTGTAAAGCTGCTAATATGCAACAGAATGGGCAACCAGTAGCGTGTATTTCACCAAGCTAAAGAATGTATGGGCTGAAATTGATCAGAAACGTCCTTGCAAGATCAAGAATCAGGAAGATCTTGTGTGGTACCAGAAGGAGAAAGAGCTAGAAAGGGTTCATGTATTCCTGAGAGGGCTTGATGAGTAGCATAGCAGTGCCAAGGGAGAATTGCTCAGAATGATAGACCTGCCTAGTTTGAACACGGTTTTTGCATACATCCGCAAGGATGAGTCTCAGCAGGAAAGTGTTAAACATGCACAGGTTGAAGTATCTAGCCTAGCCATTCAGGCCAAGTCACCGGCACCATTCATTCATTAGCAGAGTTCAGCCCCACTTCTTCAGCAAGGTTTCCCACAAGGCTTCACCAATCGCACTCGTCCTCAATGTTCTTATTGCAACGACCTTGGGCATGTTCGGGAGACTTGTTGGAAGTTGAACCCACACCTTAAACCTAAAAAGCAAGGCTATCGTCCTAAGGAAAAAGCAGCTGCTGTTCAATTGGTCCAAGAACCAGATTCTATGGCGTGGTTGGCCAAGATCATCATATAGCAGGTGGAGTTACTCCTACAGCCTTTATAGCTGGTCGAGGTAAAATTGGTTTGGCTTTAAAGGTTTCTCACTTTGTTGGTTCTGATACATGGATTATTGATTCTGGTGCCTCCCAGACTTCTATGGCGTAGTTGGCCAAGATCATCATACAGGCAGGTGGAGTTACTTCTCAGCCTCTATAGCTGGTCGAGGTAAAATTGGTATGGCTTTAAAGGTTTCTCACTTTGTTGGTTCTGATACATGGATTATTGATTCTGGTGCCTCTGACCATATGACTTATGATAAATCATATTTTACTGAGTTGTCTTCCCCACCAGCGTCCTATGTCACCAATGCCAATGGTGAGGCTTTTCCTGTGTTAGGGTCAGGGTCCGTGCGTATTACTCCCACTTTAGAACTTCATAATGTGTTATACGTGCCTGACTTGTCTCATCACTTGATATCTGTTCCACAGTTGAATACTGAGTCTAAATGCTCCGTAACCTTTTATCCTATGTTTGTGATTTTTCAGCATCTTCTCACCAGGGAGTTAATCGATCGGGGGTATCTGAGGGGCAGATTGTTCCATCTGGATCAGACATACGCAGGGGAGAAACCAGGAGCACCGTCTCTCGCCGCTTTGACTTTGAATTTTGATAAGCTAAGTGAAATTTGGATGTGGCATCACCGTTTAGGGCATCCATCTTTTAGTCTTATGAGAAAAACCATGCCTACTTTGTTTATTGGTGTGGATGAGTCTGTTTTACATTGTGAAACATGTGTCTTGGACAAAAGTCATCGTGCTACTTATTCTCCTAGTATTTCTAATAAAAGTGTTATTCCTTTTAGTTGATTCATTTTGATGTTTGGGGACCTTCTAGAGAACCCACTGTGTCCGGTATGAGATATTTTGTGTCGTTTATTGATGATTGTACGAGATTGTCATGGGTTTCTCTTCTTAAAACCAAAGATGAAGTCTTTCCAGCTTTTCAAACTTTTCGTACTCTTGTTCAAACACAATACCATAGCACCATTAAAGTCTTTCATTCTGATAATGGGGGAGAATATGTTAATCATGTTTTCCAAGAGTTTTTTCAAAGCCCATGGGATTGTTCACCAAACCACATGTCCACAAACACCAGAGCAAAATGGAGTGTCTGAAAGGAAAAACCGTCATTTACTTGATATGGCTCGCGCCCTTCTCTTTAGTGCTCATATGCCTAAGTATCTTTGGGGCGATGCTATTCATGCTTCCTCCCATCTTATCAATCGTCTTCCATCTAGTGTCCTTCATGGAAAAATTCCATTTGAGGTTCTTGCCTCTCATGTTTCCTTACCTTCATTTCATAATCTGCCAGCTCGTGTCTTTGGTTGTGTTGTTTTTGTCCATATTCCTAAAAATCAACGGTCTAAGTTGGATGCCCGAGCGCTTAAGTGTGTGTTTGTGGGCTACGGAGGTTATCAGAAAGGGTACAAGTGCTATCATCCACCAACCAGAAAGAACTATGTCACTATGGATGTTACTTTCTTTGAGGACATGAGTTATTTTTCTTCCTCAGATACAGCTTTTCAGGGGAAGAATTCATATTTTGAAGAGCTATATCATGGAGAGGGGGAGGAATCAGAAAGCGGAGAAGAAGTCATACAGGCAGGAGGTATTTTGACGGATCCAGTTGAGAGCATTGACTCATCACTTCCAGAAGCAGAAGCTCCAGACATCTAGACACCAGTTTCAATCATTGAACATGCAGTTGAAGACACAACTGCCCCTATTGCCATCACTTCTACCCCTGGCCCACAACTTCCTGGTGCTGAAGATCACTCATTTGAGATATGTCCACCCACTAGTACTAGCAATAGTGAGTATAATGTTGAGCAATATGTGTTACCAAATAGGACCACTAGAGGTCAATCAGCCAAAAGATATGAACCTACTCTTACTGCCAAGTCAAAATACCCAGTAGCCAATTATATGTCCACTAGGAGGTTGTCTAAGTCATATGAATCATTTGTGAATCAAATATCTGCTGTATCAGTACCTAACAGAGTGCAGGATGCATTGGGGATCCAAAGTGGAGGAAGGCAATGGATGAAGAGATGGAGGCGTTGCAGAAGAACAATACTTGGCAACTTGTGCCTTCACCACAAGGCAAGAAGGTTGTAGGCTGTCGTTGGGTGTTTACTGTGAAACATAATGCAGATAGATCAGTGAATCGATGCAAAGCACGCCTTGTAGCAAAGGGATTTACTCAGACGTATGGTATTGACTATGATGAAACATTTGATCCTGTTGCCAAGATGAACACTATTCGGGTTTTGCTATCGTTTGTTGCTAGTTTAAACTGGCCACTCCGACAGTTTGATGTCAAGAATGCATTTCTTCATGGAGAGTTAGCCGAGGAAGTATACATGAGCCTTCCACCTGGGTATATAGTTGCTTCTCCTGGTGATTTTGTATGCAAATTGAGAAAATCTCTGTATGGTCTCAAACAGTCGTCTCGTGCTTGGTTTGGGAGATTTTCACAGTTCATGCGGAAGGTTGGTTATAAGCAGAGCAACTCAGATCATACCTTGTTTCTCAGGCATCAACAAGGGAAGGTAACAACTATAATTATTTATGTGGATGATATGGTAATCACTGGCAATGATACTGTTGAGATGGATAGACTGCAGAGACAGCTAGCCTCTGAATTCGAGATGAAGGACTTGGGTGAAATTAAGTACTTCTTAGGAATTGAGGTAGCCAGGGGGAGAGAATGAATCTACCTGTGCTAGAGGAAGTACGTTCTTGACTTGCTAACAGAGACAGGTTTGTTGGATTGCAGACCTATTGATACTCCTATTGAGCATAATCATTGTTTAGTTGAGTATCCAGATCAGGTACCTACTGATCGAGCTCGCTATCAGAGGTTAGTTGG
>BDJD01001238.1:119965-131419 GCA_002564525.1 Rosa multiflora
TGTTATGAGAATTTTAAAGTATCTGAAGTCAGCTCCAGGAAGGGGAGTATTGTTTTCTGGACCCAACAACATCCTTGAGGTTCGTGGCTTTACAGATGCAGATTGGGCTGGAACTATTACAGACAGGAGGCCAACATCAGGTTACTTTACCTTTGTGGGAGGTAATTTGGTTACATGGAAGAGTAAGAATCAGAAAGTTGTGGCACGATCTAGTGCTGAGGCCGAGTATAGAGGTATGGCTCATGGAGTGTGTGAATTGCTGTGGCTGAGAAATCTGGTACATGATCTGGGTTTCAAACTCAAAAGTGCTATGCAGTTGTATTGTGACAACAATGCAGCAATTGACATATCATAGAATCCAGTACAACATGATCGTACTAAGCATGTGGAGGTTGATCGTCACTTTATAAAGGAGAAGCTAGATGCCAAAATTATTAGCTTTCCTTTTGTTCCGACGGAAGAGCAACCTGCAGATATACTTACCAAAGGAGTTTCTAGGAAGGCGTTTTATGACTCACTAAGCAAGTTGGGCATGGTTGATGTGTATGCGCCAACTTGAGGGGGAGTGTTAGCGTGAGTCATGGTTTAATATTAGGAATAGAATATATTATAATTATTTTGTAGTATAGAATTGACGCAGACGGATTGATAACTAGGTTTACCAGCAATAAACCTAAGCAAAGGATTCTAGAGTCCACCAGAGATAAAAGAGAATAATCTCAATTTTATTGAAAAAAGATGAAAAGATCCATTCTGCAGCCTTAAGGCGGCTTATTTATAAGAAAATAAACCCTAGGGCGGCTAACAATGAAACCCTAAAGCCCATGGGTAAAAACGAAACAACCTGAAAATAGAAAAATGCAGTTTTGAGGCCTTAAACGACCCCGAAAGCCCAAAAAAGGCCACAGGTCGTGACAAAGCGATGAGTTTGATTTCTGGCGCGATTCCCTTTCTGGAAAGGTAAGGTACGTCCCAATCGGACTCCGAAAGCCCGTTTCGCGTCTACTAGTCACTTTTCGTTTTCCTTCTTTAGCACGATCCAACTGTTCTTCAAATTGGGCTGCCATATGTTCTGCATCAAGAATATATTATACTTACCTGTTATATTCTTGTAATTCTCTTTATATACCTCCACTGTGAGATTAATAAGTTATCAAACAATTCATTCTCTAAATCTCGTCTTGTTTGACTTCTTTTACTCATCTTCTAGGCTTTGCAGGATTCCTATATCTTCCACCAATATCAGTAGACGACTCCGCGAGGCCTAAGTTCTTGAATTTGATAGCCTATGAAATGTGTCCGGATTTCCAAAATGACTTTGGGGTCACCTCTTACATATGCTTCTTGGATTCACTGATTGATCATGCAGATGATGTTAAACAGCTAAGGTCGGCATGCGTACTACACAACTTACTTGGGAGTGATGAAGAGGTGGCTCAACTTTTCAATGAGATAGGCACTGACTTGGTGCCTAACAGTGAAACATACCGCAGTGTCATATCCAAATTAGAAAAGCACTACAAAACCAAGTGGAAAAACTGGATGGCTCAATTCTGTCATGATCATTTCAGTAGCCCCTGGACTATCCTGGCTTTCCTTGGGGTTTTAGCAGCTCTGGGGTTAAGCAGCATCCAGACTTGGTACACAATCAATTCTCCCCCCTTTGCCTGCGATGCTGTATGCGAGTACTTGAAGAAACGGCTAAAAATAGAGTGATACACACACTCACACAGAGGTACAAAAATCAAGTTTGGTTCTTCCTAGTATGGTTTTTGCTATTGGTTTGTTTGGTTCCCAACTTCAGCTCTCATTAGGCAGATATGAAGCTGAACATGTACTGTTATTTCTTCACTTAGCTTAAGTTTTTGTCATAATGTAATTCAATATTCATGCGTGGAACGATGTAATTTCATATGATGAGTTTCTCGAGTTTAATCAACACTTCTGACAAAATCGAGTCTGATGTTATTCATTTTGCCTGACTTCAACTTATGTCGAGTTTGTTGTTCAATTAAGAAGGCCAAATTCACACTAGAGCAAACCAGCCTCAATTTGCTCAATTTCAAGAAAAATGTAGCAGAAACAATTTCAGATATCCATTTTGCTTTTCTGGCAAATGAAGCTCGCTTGAATGTATTCAGCCTGAAAATCAGTTATTAGGTCTCTCTTGAATGTTCCAGACCTTTTTTCCTTATGGTTTTCCAGGCTTGAAGTCACCATATATCAGTCACAAATTTGATAGGTATCATTAAAAGTACGTGTATCTCAGCATTCGTAGCTTATTTCATGAACCTTAGATTTGAACAACTTAAGTTCTTTTATGTTAACTTACTTCTGTGGTTCTTTGACCTCAATCAACTTCTCCTTTATCAAAATCTGAGACTTCACACATAATCTACAGGTGATGTCTCCCCCAGTGCAACAGTAATTTTTTCTCTTCTTTTTACCTTTTTTACCCTAGAGACCATCATGGGTAAACTAGGAGTGCCGACAAGTATCCCCTTTAGTGATTGCACTACATCAACATTAAGTCATATATTTGAAAATGGAAATATATAAAACTACTTTCAAACCACAAGAATTTCTGTAAGCCAACTTTCTCACATATAATAATATAATGGCATTAGACATGGAATCTTCTTCTTCTGAGAAGTAGCTGATTCCTAATGGTTTTTTCCACAATATTAGCAAGTGTGAGTATTTTGAAGACGCCAACTTCCCAAAACGATCTGCATTATACAAATAATATCAGTTATCCTAATCTCTATCCTGTATCAAGTTGTTGATCATCTTTACCAAAGGAATAGTTCCCTTTCCCATTATTTCTAATCTACTAGCATTTGAAGCATGAGAAAACAGTGAAAGCCCGAAAAATACAAGATCGGGAAGAAACAGTCGAGATGACAAGAATCCATGCCAATAACGAGGTTCTAGATCAAAAAATGCATTGAAAAACCTTCTTGTGGCATTCAAATCCAGCTTGAGCAGAATGGACATGCCGAAACAGAAGAACTCCCTTTGTCTCCTCCTTTGTATGGGCCATAAATCTTTCCAAACTTCTGCTGACAGTTCATTTCCTGAAAGACTTCTATCAGAACCAAGGTACTGAACTATGGCATTTGCAACAATAGGAGCTGCTGCCAGAGTCCTCGCAACCATATATCCTGTTGAAGGGTGCACCATCCCAGCTGTACCGCCAATTCCAACAACTCTTTGAGGGAGCACCAGAAGGGGCCTGCCCATCGGAATGACACAATGCTCATCCTCTTCAATGCTCTTAACTTTTATGCCTAGGTGCCTCAATCTAGCAACCATCCTTTCCTGGATATCTTTCATGGGTAGTCCAGGCCGAGCAACTAGAGAGGTTTCTTCAAGAAATATCCTGTTGCATGAAAAAGGCATTGCATATAGAAAAGTAGGGATCTTACTATTTCTCTCTTTCAGTTCAGAACTATTCTTCAAATGTGAATCTCTCCAATCCATGAAAACCATCTTATCCACATCAAATGGATGTTCTTCGACCTCAGCCAAAATCCCATACGCCACTTGGTAACCTGGATTGTAAGGCTTATCATACTGTACAAGGCATCTTGAAAAACCTGTTGCATCAAGAACCACAGAAGCTTGAATTGTGACGCCATCGTTGTAAATCAAGATTGATTTTTCCTCCTCGTGAATAACATTACTGACTTTAACTTGATGAAACTTGACACCATTTGAAATGCATTTCTGCAGCATTTTGGACTTGAGCTGCTTCCTATTAACCCTCCCATATGGCCTATCAAGATCCTTCTTTGATTGTTCATCTATGAACACAACAGCACCAGACCAGGTAGTGTCGAGGCAATCAAGCAAATCCATGGCCTCAAACTCATCCACCCAAACACCATAATTGTTGGGCCAGATTAACTTGGGAGAGGGATCAATCGAGCAAACAGATAGCCCTGCCTCGGAGACTTGCTGTGCCACCGCAAGCCCTGCAGGGCCGCCTCCCACGACTGCAAGGTCCACCACAAGACCCTTTGATTGGTCATACAAGGGAAGCTCAAAGTCGAGATTCTCCTTCTTGGTTTCAGGCACAAGCTCCAGAAGAGCACTACTACTAGCCTTAACACGACCAGTTCTATAGGACTTCCTGAGACCACATCGAAGCTCCTGCCTCGAAGAGTTCCAATTACTCACTTTCTCTGAAAACCCATGAAGTGGGTGAAGAAACTCGAGCTTGTTATGTGTTTTGAGTAATGTATCCATGAAATTCCAATATGTCTGACAATTCTCTCAAAATTTCAAACCGGAGGGGCCACAAATTTCACAATTCAGGGATGGGTTGTCTGGAAACACACAGAACACGAAGTGGGTCTCCTTAGAAAATTTAAAGTTCACATATAGATGAAGCAACTAGAACAGTGATACTAAAGCCGGAACAGACTTGAAAAATTGTAAACAAGTTAAGGAATTGAAATATGAAATTCTACTGGTAAGCAGTGAACTACTTTATAGAGTAGAGAGAAGATTGATGGCTTACCGAAGACGGGAGAGAGGAGAGAAAGAGAGCATCACGCATTATGAATGTCTCCAACTGAATCCAGCAGATTGGTGAAGGTGAAGCTTGTGTGGCCTGCATCCTCCACGACAAACTCAACTCATGTGGTTTTGCCCTCTTGTGGACAATCAAGTGGCCCGACCCGTTTCCCTCGTCACAAATCCGCGACTTTCCGAGTAACAAGTAAACACTAAGTCAATTATATTATACTAGTCTCCAATCACATGCTCTGCATGTGTAAGAAAAATTTTAATAGTAAAAAAAATAATTATCTGCAAAAGAAAATAGATTTAGCAGGTAGTTATTGTAGAAAGAAAATAGTGGGAGAGAAAATGAGAGGTTGTGGGATAATTTCTTTTCAATTTTCTTAATAAAATCTATTTTATAATTGTCCTATTTACCCTTGTGATTTAATTTGTTGTCAAAGTTTTTTAATCTTTCAGGGTTAAATGTGTCAAAATTTTCAATTTTGGCTAACAAAGCCTCTTCTCTTAATAATAGTATAGATTACACATTCTTTTGGAGGCGAAAAGATGATTCTACCCTCATTTGATTTTTTTTTTTTTTTTTTACACAAAAGATGAGTGTGTCTCTCTCAATTCTGCAAACAGAGATTAAATTATATTACACATTCTTTTGGAGGCGAAAAGATGATTCTGCCCTCATTTGATTATTATTATTATTATTATTTTTACACAAAAGATGAGTGTGTCTCTCTCAATTATGCAAACAGAGATTATTGACTGGTTGTTTCCGTGTGATTCCACAAAGATTGTTAGACGACAAGAAGAAGAAGAAGCAGAAGAGAATTCAAGCATCGTTAACAACACCACCGGTTTCGACTCTCAGGTTACTTTCTCTTTCTGAGCTTCTTGTTGTTCTCCCTCTCACATTGCTATGCTTTGCTTTAATTGGATTAGATTTTATATGTCTGTTGGAATAGTTTGGATAAGAAATGCAATATAATATGCATGCATTAGTGGCAATACAGTAAGTAATACATAAGATAATTTTGACTATCCATATCATAGTTGTCCCATGTGATGCCAACTGTACAATGCAATATTGTACATACAATCAGAGTGAAACCCATGCCAGTTCTCCCTTATTGTCTTCCTGGTCTTTGATATTTGAAAGATCGTGTTGCCACTAGTGTTGTTGTCTGTGTATTTAGATTGCTGGTACTCTTTTGTTTAGATTGTTGTTTTTGATATTGCGTAAGTGGTTGATTTTTTGTTTTGCACAAAGCGTAATTGACTGTTTAAAGCTTTCAAGATCAATAGCTATTATGTTCTCTTAACAATGCTTTACTTCTGAATTTGATGCAAAACCCGGTACCTAAATGCTATTATTTTTATGGGCACACAAATTTGGATGCCAATGATGTTGGAACCAATAGTGAATACTGTTAGTGTTTTTATGTTCCTCCATGTTTTTCCTGTTCATCTTCACCTTGCTTTCCTCACAGATGTTGTGTACTCCCTAAAAGCATTCAACTTACCAAAAAGCCAAAGCATTTTGGTCTCACTTCTCTTGACTCCTTTCAGGTAATCAATTCTTTCTACTCTAAATTTCAGAACATTGCAGAGTTTCAATCTTTTACATCATTGAATTTCCAGCTATTTGTCATAATGATGATGATTCTTTCATGTACAGATTGATTGGTCATGTGTGATATTTACTGGGTTTCATTTACTTTTTCTGAATTCCTTGGTTCTGTCTATTAGATTATTTCTTTGCATGTAATCGATCTGGGTCTCTCTTAGGATGTTTGGATTAATAGTCTTTGTGAGCTTAAGAATTTTACACTATGACAGAAGGCAAACATTTATCAGATATGTGTTTTTTTCACTCATCTCAATGTTTACTTCATGGCTGTTTATAGTAGTAAATTCATCCAAACATATCACTTTTAACGTCCTTTCACACTGCAATTTCTGTGTTGCTTTAATTTCACATTTACCACACATGTGATTTAACATATATCCATTATTTTAGAAATTAGTGATCAAGACAAGGAGCATCGAGTTCATGCCATTCTATCTTTCTCTTGAAACCTTCTTGATGAGTCTTTCTTTCTCTGCATACGTACTTTTCAGAGAGGATCCATTCATATATGTAAGTATTGTGTTTCCTGCTGACAAAAAGCAATTTTCAATTCTAACATGCAAATTTCAGCAGTTAAATTATCACGTCAGGCAGCAGACACATCTCACTTTATTTTATTTCTTGGCAACATTCTACATTTCAATTGGCAAAACAAATATACATTTACAGTTCATCATACCTCCACTGATAACATATCTGATTCACATTTTCTACAAGTCTGATTCTCTGGTTGATTATCCAGATTTGACGAATCTGTGAATGTCAAGCAGCTTGAGAGCATATTGTGACCAATTTCAACTTCCACTATCAGATACGTTATCCGCAGCAAAGCACGAGCATGCTTTCTAGTCAAAATTCGATTTCACCATGGGGAAGAACGACGTCCTCACGGCCAAGGCAATCGCAAACTGAATCAAAGCCAAGGGGCTGCAGAAGCTCTGGTGGTACTGCCAGATGTGCCAGAAGCAATGCCGCGATGAAATCGGCTTCAAGTGCCACTGAATGAGCGAGAGCCACCAGCGCCAGATGCTCATCTTCGGCGAGAACCCCAACCGAGTCGTCGACGGCTACTCCGAGGAGTTCGAGACCAGTTTCTTGGAGCACATGAAGTCAAGAAGGACAAAAGAACAAGAGACTTGGGATTTTGTTATGTTATTTACCTTATCCAAGAACGGAGTATATATACAATCTAGATACATCGAGTCCTATTAGGAAACTAATAACAACAGAATAATCCTAATAATACACAATATTCACAATCCTAATTATGTGGCATGACTTACGCCAACACTCCCCCTCAAGTTGGTGCATACAGATCATGGATGCTCAACTTGTCAAGTGAGTCACGGAAGGCTTTACTCGAGAGAGCCTTTGTAAGAATATCCGCCAACTGTTCTTTAGTAGGAGCAAAGGGAAACATAATGACCTGTCCATCTAGCTTCTCTTTAATGAAGTGTCGATCTACCTCCACATGCTTCGTGCGATCATGCTGAACAGGATTGTGAGCAATTTCAATTGCAGCCTTATTATCACAATAAAGCGGCATAGCCTTTTTCTGTCTGAACCCCAAATCCCTCAACAGATTTCTCAACCACAACATCTCACACAGTCCTCGGGTCATTCCTCTATACTTCGCTTCTGCACTAGAACAAGCCACCACCTTCTGTTTCTTGCTCTTCCAAGTAACCAAATTACCACCCACAAACGTGAAGTAGCCCGAAGTAGACATGCGGTCTGTAATATTACCTGCCCAGTCCGCGTTTGTGTACCCAGAAACATCTAAGTGACTGTATTTTGAAAAGAGTAATCCCTTCCCTGGAGCAGACTTTAAATTCCGCAAAATACGAAATACAGCATCCATATGAGTCTTACTGGGATTATGCATAAACTGACTCACCACACTAACTGCATAGGCTAGATCTGGTCTAGTGTGGGATAAATAAATCAACCGGCCAACTAACCTCTGGTATCTTGCTTTATTCGTAGGCACTTGATCCAAATACTCTGCTAACCTGTGGTTCTGCTCAATAGGAGTATCAACAGGTTGACAGTCAAGCGTACCTGTTTCTGCTAGCAGGTCAAGAACATATTTCCTCTGACTCAACACAATACAATCCTTCCCACGAGCAACTTCAATTCCCAAGAAATATTTCAAATTACCCAAATCTTTCATCTTAAATTCAGAAGATAACTGACCCTTGTAACCTTTGAATCTCCTCAAAGTCATCACCTGTCACAACCATGTCATCAACATAAACAATCAAGGCAGTCACTTTACCACACCGATGTTTGAGGAACAAGGTGTGATCTAAATTGCCCTGCCGGTACCCAATTTTCTTCATGAACTTGGTAAATCTACCAAACCAAGCTCTGGGAGATTGCTTCAAACCATAAAGAGATTTTTTCAATTTGCACACCACTTGCTCTCCAGTAGAATTACCATATCCAGGAGGCAAATCCATATAAACCTCTTCATGCAGATCACCATACAAGAATGCATTCTTAACATCAAACTGTTGTAACGGCCAATCAAGATTAGCAGCTAACGAAAGAAGTACCCGAATTGTGTTAATTTTGGCCACTGGTGCAAATGTCTCATCATAATCCACTCCATACTTCTGAGTATAGCCTTTAGCCACTAGTCTTGCCTTGTACCTATCAACCGATCCATCTGAATTATGTTTCACGGTATACACCCACAGACAACCAACTGTCTTCTTCCCGGGTGGTAATGATACTAACTCCCACGTATAATTCTTCTCAAGAGCATCCATTTCAACTGCCATTGCCTGCATCCACTTCTCATCTCTCATTGCATCCTGCACTTTACTAGGGAGAGACACAGAAGATAATTGATTCACAAATGCTACATACAGTTTAGACAGTCTATGGGTCGACACATAATTAGCAACGGGGTACTTAGCTTTTGCACTTAGAGTAGGTTCATAGTGTTTCGGAGGCTGACCACGGGTGGAACGACTAGGCAGAATTTTGGTGGGAACAATGGGAACAATATCTGACACAGTAGAAGGAACACTAGCTGACACAGAAGGAGTATTATATAAAGAAGGATTAGAACATACCTTGGGTGATGATTGAGCAGGTGAGACCGCTAAAGGAGAGGGAGAGACAGGAGAACTGTTCAAAATGGCATTGGCGGCATCAGGAAGTTCATCGGAAACAGTATCAAAAATTTCTTCTCCGGCAGACCTATCGGACTGCTCCAGTCGACTGGTCGGTAGCTGACTGCCCAAATTCTTTTCTCCGGTCGGTAGGCTGCTGTCCTCTTTTCCAAGTTCCTCTTTTTCAAGTTCTGTTCCCAAATACTCCAGCCTTGAGAACTCAGATGTGAGACGTCTCACATCTTGCCCACTAAACAAATCTTCATAATAACAAGACTTCTCCCCCTGACGAGGAGTCACAGGAGGCAAAAAATAACATGTATATTCACTGAATGTAACATCCATGGTGACATAAAACTTCTGGGATTGAGGATGATAACATTTATAACCTTTCTGATGAGAACCATACCCCACAAACACACACTTAAGGGCTCTAGCATCCAACTTTGACCTCTTATTCTTATACAGATGAACATAAGCAATACAACCAAAGACACGAGCAGGAAGAGTATTAGAAGATGGAATAGAAACATAGTTAGACAGGACCTCAAGTGGGACACGACCCTGAAGAGGGGCAGACGGAAGACGATTAATTAGATGAGAAGCACACAAAATGGACTCTCCCCAAAGATACTTAGGCATGTTAGCACTAAGTAGAAGAGACCGAGCCACGTCCAGAAGATGACGATTTTTCCGTTCAGACACCCCATTTTGCTCAGGTGTCTGTGGACATGAAGTTTGATGTATTATGCCATGGTGTTGGAAATATTTATGAAAAGAATGATTGACAAACTCACCCCCATTATCGGAACGAAAGACCTTAACATGAGCATCATATTGAGTACCAACAAGCTTATGGAATGCTGTAAAAGCAGAGAAAACATAATCTTTGGACTTAAGTAAAACCACCCAAGATAATCGAGTAAAGTCATCAATGAATAACACAAAATATCGCATTCCAGAAAGGGTAGAATGTTTAGAAGGACCCACCCCATACATCTGAATGAATTAACTCAAAAAGCATAGTACTAGAATGAAAACTCGAAGGATAACTAGAGACCTATGACTCTTAGCCAAAGCACAAGTTTCATAATGTAGGGTAGACTCACTAACTCCCAAAAACAACGAAGGCATGGACTTCTTCATAACTCCAAAAGATGGATGACCCAAACGCCTGTGCCACAACCATAGCTCACTTAATCTGTCAGAATTCAATGTCAGGGCCAAAGGTTGTTCCGATGGTTGTGTTGGCTCTGCGTATATGCAATCCAAGTGAAACAGTCTCCCCCTCAGGTCTCCCTTGCCCATGATCACCCTGGTGCACAGATTCTGAAAAATAACATACATTGGATAAAAGGTTACAGAACACTTATTTTGTGACCCCAACTGGGATACAGACAAAAGATGATGAGACAATAAGGGTACATAAAGCACATTATGCAATACAATGGATGGTGTAACCTGAACAGACCCAATATGACAGGACCCGCCCCGGATTTCACCCTGAAATCCGAAGAGGCCCTGCGGGGCCCACTTTAGAAAAAATTCTACCAAAAATTTGACAGAACTTCCCCTAAAAATGGACAACCCAAAACCTGTAGAAAAACATCCACACTTCTAAATCATCCATCCTTATTCTCCTGGAGCCACCCTGCTCCCTATAACACAACATCTCACATCTCTCATTTCATAAACAATTCTGAATTTAAGAATATTAATCTCATAGGTTATCAGAGCAATCTAATGTACAGGCGTACAAGAGAATATAAAACAAGATAAATGACCGATGCTTTTATAATGCGGAAGCTATGACAGCTATGCCTCAACCCCAAGTACGCTCGACCTCAAGCTAAACTGGCCTGCAAACTGGGCATTTAAAACCGAAGGGCCCAGGAGAAAACATTTAAAATCTGTTAGAGTGAGTGGACGAAAAATAAGTATTTTCAAATGTATAAGTAAAACTTAATGCTTTCCCAAGGTATTCTCTAAAATCTCGCATGCAGTAACAATCTTGAAAACACTCTTAATCATCCTCTTTACCGAAATCTCAATCACGTAAAAATAGAGCATCTTGAAATCTCTTCCTCAATCCTTATAAAAACATCCTTTTCATGAGGCTCGTTTGATGACTAGAAAGGACTGCTGTCTAGTCATCTCATGCCATCTAGGAGGGACTGCCAC
>BDJD01001238.1:142150-154476 GCA_002564525.1 Rosa multiflora
TTATATATTAATTATGCAATTTTGAAGCATGTTTTGTGAATTTTATTTACGCTTATATAATTATTCATAAGCATGCCTCTATATTATGCTACCGTTTGTATTTTATTTTACGCATGATATATTATTGCTATTATTATGTGTAACATGCCATATATATATATACCGTTTGAGCATGCCATGTAGTTTATTTTTATATATGCTATGTTTTATTTATTATTAAATGTGCTATTGTTATTTCTAGAATGCAACATATACAATCCGCTTTGCCATGATAATGAAATTTCATGCGCATTATAAACACAACGTTACCATGATAAAGTATTTTCACATAGCATCGGAAAAAAATGTGACCATTACGAATCTTGGTTTTGAAATCTAATTCACATTTTTGGAAAATAATTTACGTGGATGTCTTTATGACTACGTAATTTATATCTTCTCTCTTGTTTATGTAGATGGCTGATCCAACTCGACCTGAATTTGACATCTTGGACTCATAAGGACTTGAGTACCATTGTTGGGTTTCCGATGTGGAAACTGCATTTGTGCCAAAAGACTACACTGCCACCATTACCGACCCTAAAGATGATGAACTATCTAATAAGGTGAAAACAAATGCCTTAAGGTTTCTGAGGCGACATATTGATTCTAGCCTACGCTGGGAGTACCTTCAGTTGAAGACACCCAAAGAACTGTGGGATGCCCTTAAGGGACGTTTTGGGAACATCCATGACACTTTTCTCCCAGAACTGGCCTTTCAGTGGAATGGAATCCGCTTGCTTGACTATAAAAAGGTCAATGACTTCAACAAGGACATGTTGCGCTTAAAGGCAGGTCTCAATTTCTGTGGAAGGGAAATCACAGAAGATGATATGATCTACAAGACACTTACCACCTTTCCTACTTCAGCATTTATACTAGCGAACCAGTATAAGTTGGAGTATGACAACAAAAGAATCACAACCTTCAATAAGTTGATAAGCCTACTTCAAGTGGCTGAGAGACATAATGAGGTTCTCTTGAACAGCAATTGAAAGGACCCGCCCCGAATTTCACCCCAAAATCTGAAGAGGCCCTGCGGGGCCCACCTTAGAAGAAATTCTACCAAAAATTTGGCAGAACTTCCCCTAAAAATGGACTACCCAAAACCTGTAGAAAACATTTACACTTCTAAATCATCCATCCTTATTCTCCTGGAGCCACCCTGCTCCCCAAATTACACCATTCCCCAATTCACAAAACACAAAACGCAATTTGAATAACATTAATCCCACAGGTAATCAGAGCAATTCTAATAAAAAGGGTAAACAAGGAAAACCTAATTCAAAGGAAAACGTGGAAGCCATGCTGTTGACTATGCCTCAACTCTATGTACGCCCGACCTCAACTAATTTAGCCTGTAAACTGGGCATTTGAAACCTAAGGGCCCAGGGGAAAGTAATTGAAAAACACGTCAGCGTGAGTGGACAAAAATAAACAACCAAATAAATAATTTAAAAGAAATGAAGTTGTATTACTTTCCCACAGATTTAAATTTATAAAACCTCGATGCATGCAACGTTTATAAAACGTATTTCTTTAAACTCAAAAACTAGTGAAAAACATACCAGCTCCGCTGGTTAAGAGAAATCGGACTAGCCCCGCTAGTCAAGTAATAATATAAAAGTAGGGGAAGAAGATAGCCATACGAATGAGCCTCCAAGGCTCGGGTAATAGCCTCCCAGGCTAAAGTACTCCCATATACTCCCGTTATATACCCACACGCCACTAAGTGTAGCGATTAGGATACTGGGCTTCAGCATTACTGTCACAAAGACAGTAACCAGCGCCACAAAGGCAGACGGGCTTCAGTGATCCCATCACCTCGCCACAAAGGCGGACATATCAATGCTAGCATGATAAATAATCACCCAAAGTAAGGCAAAAAGAAAATCTGAAAACCACATAAATCCATAAAGCTTCCCCCAAATTCTCACAGTAAGCCGAAAATATAATCGACGTGTCCCACACGCCAAAAGTACCTCAAATCAATAGTAGAAAGGCGAGATCAAATTATAAATCGCAATTCAGAAACAAAACCGAAACAAGAATCATCAATAAGGCATTCCCAATGCCAAAACCGAAAGTCGATAAATAAATAAGAAAATGACAATAAATCAACGGCGTGTCCCACACGCAATAATATTCTCGGGTCAATGATGAATAAGCAAGGAAGTTCAATTATGAACTAATATTCCACTTTAAAATAAATACCATGGAAAATACTTTGTCAAAAAAAAAAAACAACATAAATCAAACTTTCGAATCCGAGCATAACAAAATTAATATCTGAAATTCACAACTGGAATAAATCGTAATCACTTCATGAAAATCATTATTGAAAGCAAATCCGCGAGATAAACCGAAATCAAATTCCGAAATCAATTCATATGCTTGAAAAGTAATATGTTAATTAAATAAAGCATTAATTTAAGAAAATAAACGCATGCATCATTATTTAAAACAAAAGTCCACTCACAGTACTATTCCGATGATCATGTATACGAGTTCCTTCATCGAGCAAGAGTTCGGTATGTCGCCCTGTACACAATTATTTTTCATGAATAACTATTCAACAATTAAATACGATTCCCCAAAATTAAATCCTCATAAATCATCTCTCCACTTCTTCTCAGATTCAACCCAAATGTTTCCTCTAATACCAATTCGTTATCTTAAAGGTTCCAAGGCAGAACCAAGAGATATCCGACGGTCGAATTCTCGTAAATCGATAATGGAATTCTAAATTCCAGAAATTCATAATCGATTAAAAACTTCTCCAATTCCAACCAAATTCACATACAAGCTCTACAATATTTCTACAATTTAATGGGCTAAAAACTGAAATTAAAACACTGCCCTACAAGCCTCCACGGGCCAGCGGCCACCACCTTCGATGGCCACCAAATTTTGGCCGCACCACCTACTCAACAGACCCAACATTTTTCACAACTACAACAAGTTCCAATTTTAGCTGCAAGTGATCCAAATTGACCGGTGAAATTTTTCCAGAAAAACCCAAGAACCCTAGAATTTGAAATCGTCGATTCGACCTCCACACTGCAAATCGTTGGTCAAGGATAGGGGCGAAATGATCCTTGGCAAAAACCGAACCTTCGACGCCAGTTTGGTGGTCGGAGACGGCCGGAATCACCAGAAATCGATGGAAATCCTGATCTTCTACAGTGACCGTCCTCTTCTTCTCGTTACTGCACCTTCCACAGTTGATATTGAGCTACTAAATGGCCCAGAAGTGAAGAGAAGGAAGAGAGCTTTCCAACGACATCTTATATGTCAAAATCCGTCGCCGGATGAAGGAGTTATGGCCTGAAGAAGGTGAAAAGGTCGGAGAGGATGACAGAATCGGGGAGAGAGAAGAGAGAGAGCTCAGTAAGTTTCCGAAAATGGAAACTTACCACAGTAACTCGGCTATTTATAGAAACTTACCATAAACAGTAATTGTTACATTTTCGCTTATAACTTTCGTATATGAATTCCGATTTTTACGTACCACATATGCACGAGCTCGGTTTAACGTCCTCTACAACTTTCGTGAATGAAATTTTCCCAAATTTTGACCCGAACAAAAAGTCAACTTTTAGGGCCACTAAAAGTATCGAAACAAAGTAAAAAATGAAAGTAATTGTCGTTTACCGTCCAAATGACTAGTAAACTGGTATCTTGAGGTACGGGACGTAACAGCAATACCATGCCCACTGGGACAAAGAAAATTCCCGAGGCTAATTATGGAAAAATGAAAGGTGGAAAGAACTCTAATGCAAGGGGGTTTTGGAGTGCTGATCCCTACCCACGTGGCAACAATGCACCACATGGAAAGGGACATGGGGATCGTGGAAACAAAATGCAAAAGGAAAGAGTTGACAATGAATCATGCTATAGGTGTGGATTCATTGGACATTGGTACAAGAACTGCCAAGCAAACAACAGAGTAGCAGCCAATTACAAGAGGTATAGAGAGTCTAAAGAACAAGAGGCTCACTATATGGAAGAAAGAGGTCATGACCTAGACGTCCACCTTACAATTGCAGACTTCAATGGCAAAAAGGAACTTGGTCAGTCAATGGATGGACTAGATTTTGACCGATCTGCTTTATCTATTTATTTTCCAAAGACAGATGTGAAGGCATAATGCCTCATTTTTAATTAGACTATTGCTTGGTCTTAAAGTTGATTTCGATAATGGTTTGATGAATTAGATTTATGAATATGACCTTGATTTGATTATCGTTGGCTTATTAATAAATTTCGAATCTTATTCTGAAGCACTGAATTTATTCAAATTTATTTATTACTCATATTTACATGGTTCGAAATAACACTATAAAGATGTAAAGCAATACATCTAGAGAAAAAAATTATTTGAATGAAAAAGATTACCATTCTACCAAAATAGAAATACTCTAAAGAATATGAGAACTGCTCTGTATGCACCAAGAGCTAATCGAACCTTGTTAAGATTCAAAGATATTCATGCCAACGATTATGATGTAGAAACACACTGTGAGAATGGAACTGAATACCTTTATATTACCTCTAATGAATGTGGAAGGAAAAGCATTTTAGAGAAACTTATGAGTCAATCTAGTGGACTGTACCTCACTACGATTCGGATCATTGAATCCTATACTATTACCAACAATCAAATGTGGGACACTAACTCATACAGGCTTTGGCATGACCGCCTATGGCACAGAGGTCGTGACATGATGATCCGTATTTTAAAGAACTCATATGGACATCCCTTCTTTCGAGTGAAAAATAAAGTAGGAGAAAAATCTGTCACACTGCAAGGTGTCGGTCTTAGTACTGCTTAAATGCAGTCATTGCTTTCTGAAGTACCAAAAGCACTACCTCCCATTATGCCTCATTGACTATTTCAAAGGCACATCACTCGTTTTGCAAAGCCTGTTCTTTAGAAAAAACAGGATCGAGACCTTCCTATGCTAAAGATACAAAACAAAACATTCCATTCTTACAAAGAATACAAAGAGATATCTGTGGACCTATCCATCCAGAATGCGGACCATTCAAGTACTTTATGGTTCTGGTGGATGCTTCGACACACTGGGTACATGTCGCTTTATTGTCCACAAGAAATGCTGCAAAACTCCTAGCACAGATTATACATTTAAGGGCTCACCACCCTGATCACCCTATCAAGTCTATAAGGCTTGATAACGTTGGAGAGTTTACATCAAAAGCATTTGATGATTATTGCATGTCTATCGGGATCGATGTAGAGCATCATGTACCCCATGTGCATACACAAAATGGTCTCGCAAAAGCCACCATGAAAAGGGTACAGATGGTTATGCGCACCAACTTGCCTATATCTGCATGGGGTTATGCAATATTGCACGCAGCTTTACTTATTCATTTCAGACCCACTACTGGCCAACCATTTTCTGCGTACTAGTTGGTAACTGGATATAAGCCTGAAATTTCACACCTACGCATATTTGGTTGCGCAGTATATATGCCTATTGAGCCCCCACAGAGCACCAAAATGGGTCCTCAAAGACGATTAAGTATTTATGTTGGATACGAATCCCCAACAATTATCCTCTATTTGGAACCCTTGACAGGCAATCTCTTTACCGCTAGATTTGCGGATTGTCACTTTGATGAGACAGTCTTCCCGTCGTTAAGGGGAGATAGGAAAAATGATTTTCCAAGGGAATGACAGGAATTGTCGTGGTTTGTTCCCACTCTGTCTCATTTTGATCCCCGCGCTTCACAAAGTGAAAGTGAAGTGAAAAGAATAATCGATCTTCAGAATGTAGCAGATTCGATGCATGATGCGTTTACTGATATCGCAAAAGTGACGAGATCACATATACCAGCTGCAAATGTGCCTGCAAGGTTAGAAGTCCCCAATAAGGGGCACAGTGCCGCAGATAGAGGCACCGCAACCGCACTTAGTGGAGGTGTGGTTGAGGCCGTGGCTCCCCAAGGAAGAGGGGGAGGCCACTTGGTTCGATTGACACTCACCCAACCGTAAGGCACAAACCAATCATCAATGTATAGAATCCCTCTCATGAGATTGTCTCTGATTATAGTTATGTCCATGAATCAATATTGGAGGATGCTCCGATGTTAAAAATGATTCCAGAGAACAAAGAAATCTCAGAGGATTATGAGAGTGTGTATGAGTTGATAGAAAGATCTTTCATACACATTGATGACATATACTGTTGCTCAAGGAATCATAGAGCACGATGATATCGCACCACGCTCTGTTGCAAAATGTCAACAAAGAGCAGATTGGCCTAAATGGAATGAAACAATCCATGCAGAATTAGATTCTCTGACAAAGAGACAGGTATTTGGTCCGGTAGTGCTAACCCCACCAAGTGTAAGCCTGTAGGACATAAATGGGCCTTTGTCAGAAAGCGTAATGAGAAGAATGAAGTCCTGAGGTACAAGTCTTGCCTTGTGGCGCAAGGTTTCTCACAACGCTCTGGAATTGACTACGAGGAGACATACTCTCCCGTAATGAACGTTATAACGTTCCGCTACTTAGTTAGCTTGGTAATTTCCAAATAACTGGAAATGCAGCTCATGGATGTGGTTACTGCATATATCTATGAGGATCTAGATTCAGAGATATATATGAAAGTGCCTGATGGCCTTACATTACCCAAGTCAAGTGACTCTAAACCACAGAGTGCATTTGCAACTAGGTTGAAACGCTCACATTACGGATTAAAACAATCCAGGCGGACGTGGTATACTCGTCTAAGTGACCACTTGATTGGGAAGGGATATAAGAACGATGAATTTTGCCCCTACGTATTCATAAAGAAAACAAGTTCCGGATTTACAATTGTAGCAGTATATGTCGATGATATGAATATAACAGGTACTTTTGATGAAATAAGAGAAACCGCGAGCTACTTGAAATCTAAATTTGAGATGAAGGATTTTAGGAAAACTCTATTCTGTCTAGGCCTTGAACTAGAACACCGAGTTTGTGGAATATTAATCCACCAGTCTGCATATGTCCAAAAGTCAGGCGATATAACATGGACAAAGCACATCCTGCTAGCACTCCCATGATCGGTCAAAGTTTGGATGCAAGGAAAGATCCATTTCGTCCAAAGGAAGATGATGAAGAGGTGTTGGGAGCTGAAATTCCCTATCGAAGTGCAATAGGCGCATTATTGTACTTAGCCCAATGTACTTGACCAGACATTGCATTCTCAGTGAACTTGTTAGCTAGATTTAGCTCAGCGCCAATGCAATGTCATTGGAATGGTATCAAGAACATTTTTCGATACCTAAAAAAGGGACCATTGACTTGGGACTGTTTTTTCCCTACATAGAGACAAGAGGGACCGCAGATGGAACTACAATCTCTAAAGGAAATGTTGATGGCGAAAGTGCCACTCACTACACCGAAAAGCCAAATAACGTTTTGGTTGGTTTTGCTGATACTGGGTACCTCTCTGACCCACATAAAGATCATTCCCAAACTGGTTATGTATTTACCATTGGGAACACGACGATATCTTGGAGATCAACCAAGCAAACTCTTGTGGCTACCTCCTAGAACCACTTAGAGATCATTGCTCCACATGGGGCGGTTCGTGAGTATGTATGGTTAAGAGCTATCATCACACATATTCGAGGGACTAGTGGTTTGAGTTCTACCACTGAAGAGCCTACTTGCATTTATGAAGATAATACAGCTTGCATCGAACAGATAAAGCTAGGATATGACAAGGGTGATAATACAAAACACATATCACCAAAGTTTTTCTACAATCAGCAACAACAGGTCCTCCTCAAGATTCAAGTGAATCAAGTAAGGTCTGAGGAGAATTTGGCAGATTTGTTCACCAAATCACTGCCTAAGGACACATTTGAGAAACATGGGAAAGACATAGGAATGCGAAGACTTTCCAAGCTCCCTTGATTAATGTAAGTATCAGGGGGAGGTGTAGACGTCAGGGGGAGTCTAACACACACATGTCATACTCAAATGTAAAAGGTGCGTTATGCTCTTTTCCTTCGACCAAGATGTATTTTTTGTCCCACAGGGTTTTTATTGTTACTTGGCAAGGTTTTTAGTGAGGCAACAACTCATGCACCATTTCATCTTTGACTTGGCACAAGGGGGAGTGTTAAAGGAAAAACACATTATGTGCCTTCGTCAAAGTGATTGACGGAGAGGAAATCAAGCAATTAGCAATTAACATCAATCAGCATGGATTACGGACCAATCAATAGTTAATGTCATCATTGTAATTGTTCTTTCCATTGTAATTCTCTCCCTATATAAAGGGGTTATGAAATGAAATGAGTAGACCAATTCCCATTGTCATTTTACTTTAACAATGTGGTCATTGTGGTGTCACTTAAAACTCAAAATCCCAAAACCAAGTGCATGAAAATATAATCTAGATTGGAGTCCAGAAACCGGACCTATTGGGATCCCTAAGCCAGACTTATCTGGGTACTATTTGGAAATCGGGTTTTACTGTTTGAGCATAGTTTCGGGTATTTTCATTTTTTTTTTCTGACCTTGTGGTAGTTGAGAAAGATGTTTGAATGGTTGAGATGAAGCTGCTGCCAAAATTTGGTGGCGGGAGGTGGAGGTTGCCGGTGCGTGAACAGTGATTGCCTGTGCGTGAACAGCGATTTAATTTCTGTTTTTAGCTAGATTAATTTCTTGTAAGTTGTAGATTTTATAAATGTGAGTTTGGTGAAGATTGGAGGAGTTTTGAATCGATTATGAATTTCTGAAAAATTTAGAGTTTTGATTATTGATTTTCGAGAATCCGACCGTCGGATTTCTCTCGAATTTGCTTTACAATTTGTAAATCGAAGAATAGAAATTATTGATGAAGTTTGGATGGGATCCAAAATGGGTTGAAGGAGTGAAGATTAAAGGAAACATGCAGAAATTTAATTTCTAATTACCGTGAAGTTTATTTTCAATCCTATAATTATTTGTTTACGAGCGATATTTTTGTATAGGACGTGAGGAACCTCTGTGAGAGGAAAATAACAACCGACAGCAGGATTAGCCGTATATTGTGAGTGGACTTTTGTTTTAAATAATGATGCATGCAATTATTTTCCCGAAATGATGATTCTTTGATTTATTTATTTATCATTTTATTTATCGAGCATAATATTTTGCTTTGGATTATAATTTTGGCATTGTTTTCCATATGAATTTCGGATATGAAATTATTATGCTCGGATTTGGATTTATGAAATGTTTTCGGGAATATGAATTGATTTTTCAGAGATTAATTATGTTTTGGGAAATGGATTCGTGATATTATTTTTGGATATTGAGTTTTCGATGTTTATCTCCGATATATGATTATTATTTGAAATTATGATTTATATGATTTTCGACGAATTATTTTCCGAAGTGATTTCCGGAATTTAATATTATATTTTTACTCGTTGATTTTGAGATTCTGAAATATTATCGAAGATGAGATTTTCAATGGGATTATAGTTATCGATTATTTCTTGCCTATTTGTTATGAATTTGAGAATATTTTGGTGTGCAGGACTAGGTCATTGGAATATACTTTTTTTCTTCTCGTGAGAAATTGGGGAATCTTTATGGATTTATTGGTTTTCGATTATTTTCTTCACCATACTGGGGTCGTTCTATAGTGTCTCCTCCTCACTTACTTTGTGTTTGTAAGTGGCAATCGAGGTGATTTATTCTCCTCCTCACGTGAGTGGTAGTCGAGGTTATTAGTTCTCCTCCTCACACAATCTATGTGTGAGTGGCAGTCGAGGGTAGAGCCTAAGGGGCTCCTTTACCCGTATGGTGATATTTCTTCCCCATATCCTATTATTACTTGACTAGTGACCTAGCGGAGCTAGTCCGATTTCTCTTAACCAGCGGGGCTGATATGTTTTCGCGAGATTTTGAGTTTAAAGAAATATGTTTTTTAAACGTTGCATGCATCGAGGTTTTATAAGTTTAAATACGTGGGAAAGTATTCAAATTTGCTTCATTTAAATTATATTTATTTTTGTCTACTCACACTAACGTGTTTTTCAATACTTTTCCCCTGGGCCCTTCGGTTTCAAATGCCCAGTTTGCAAGCTAGATTAGTTAAGGTCTAGCATACATGGAATTGAGGCATAGCTGTCACTGCTTCCGCATTGTAGGATTTAACGATCCTTTACCCTTTTCATTTTATTTTTATTCTATTACACCTTTTGTTTTAGAATTGCTCTGATAACCGTGGAATTAATGTTATTAAGTTGAGAGTTGTGTAATGTGAATTGGAAGATGTTGGGATTTGGGGAGCGGGTGGCTCTAGGAGTATAAAGATGGATGGTTTAGAAGTGTAAATGTCTTTCTACAGGTTTTGGGTAGTCCATTTTTAGGGGGAGTTCTGCCAAATTTTTAGTATAATTTCTTCTAAGGTGGGCTCCGCAAGGTCATTTCAGATTTCAGGGTGAAATCGGGGGCGGGTCCTGTCAATAAGTTTAATGAAGTTATCCATTTCTAAAAAAAAAAAAACTAAAAAAAAATCTTTCTTTTTAATGGAAGAAAAGGCGACACTTTTTACCTTTTTTCTGGCTTGAGTCTCATCTCAAAAGTTTTGAGACTTCCTACTAGTTCGTTAAGGGTGTAGGTATCCAGGTCCTAAGCCTCTTAATTGGCAATCTGCTTGGCTTGAAATTTTGGAGGGAGAGACCTAAGAACTTCTTGACAATTCGGTGCTCCTCAAACGGATCATCCAAGCTGCGGCATTGACTTGTTACATTGAGAAGCCGAACATGAAAGTTGTCAATTGATTCATCTTTCCCTATTGACATGTTCTCAAACTCCAAGAAAAACCTCTTGTAATGTCCCGAACCTAAATTTACCAGTTTACGAGTCGTTCGATGGGTAAACGACATTTACATTTACTTTCTAGCTCCGTTTCGATATTTTGAGGGGCCCTAAAAGTTGACTTTTTGTTTGGATCAAAATTTGAGAAAATGTTCTTCATGAAAGTTGTAGAGAACGTTAAACCAAGCGCGTGCATATGTGGTACGCAAAAATTGGAGTTTGTATGCGAAAGTTATAAGCTAAATATGAAAGTTACTGTTTATGGTAGATTGGTATAAATTTAAAAAGTTACTGTGGCCAGGTAACTTTTCTTTCTTTTCTCTCTCCTTCCCCGTGCTCTCTCTGTCTCTCTTTTGCAACTCTCTCTTTCACCACCTCTAGGCCACCAAATGGCTAGCTGCGAGCATCGATAGACTCGTCTCCTCCTCCTTAACACGCATGTGGGAGTTGTTTACTGCGATTTGGCCAGAAATGTGGAGATCGAAGCCAACATTTTTACTATAGCAAATTGGTCAACGCCAATTTCCGGCCACCTTCGGTCATAAACCCAGGTCCATTAGAAGCGCCTTGAGCCAATCTTCATGCTCGCCAAGTTTCATAACCCAGATCGAAGCATGGAGGAAGAAAGCATAATTGAAAATTTTCACTGTACTTCGGAGTGCTTAATTGTTCGGCCACTTCAAGGTATTTTCTGACTTTGTCACAGTTGAGAAAGTTATTGGAAATGTTGAGATAATGTTGTGGATGAAATTTGGTGGCCGGAGGAGGAGTTGGCCGCCGCATGAACAGTGTCACCTGCATGAATAGTGCGGTGTATGAACAGTTATTTATATTCTTTTCTTTTTTAGCTAGTTAAATCCTATATTTGTTGTAGAGTTTGTAAATGTGATTTTGGTGGATTTTGGAGTGATTTGTTATGGATTAGAAATTTCTGAAGTTTAGTGAGACGGGTGTCGATTATGGGAATCCGACCTTCGTATTTTCCCTTGTTTCCGCTTTAGAATACTTAATCGATGAATTGGTAATAGTGGTAAAGTTTGGATTGAATCCAAGAAGAAGTGGATAGGTAATTTATGAGGATATGATGTGGGAATGGTATTTAATTTCCGTATTGTTATTCACGAAATATAATTGTGTACAGGACGACGTATCGAGCTACTGCTCGATGAAGGAACTCTTATGCGTGATCACCTAAATAGTACTGTGAGTGGACATTTATTTAAAATTAAATGTGCATGCAGTATATTATTATTTTTCGATTGAGGTTTAATTTATTATTTGAATTATTGAGTATTATCACTTTATGAGCTTGATTTCTTGAGATTTATTATGCTCTATGAGTTACGGGATTTTTAGTGGATTTCCTTCCCGAGGGCTTTCAATAGATTTGCAAGCTAATTATTTATGAGTTATTGAGTTGGGAAATGATTTTCGGGAAGTGACT
>BDJD01001240.1:1652-66143 GCA_002564525.1 Rosa multiflora
TAACGGAGGATTAACGGAATATAGACGGAAGTACCTTAATGATGTGGTTTTGGAAGTTCAGGTACCTATTTGATCATTTTAAAAGTCCAGGTACCATTCAGTCCGGTCAGACATAGTTCAGACCCTACCTATGATAAAAACCCAAATAGAGGGAACGTCCTTGCAAGCGCTTGAGACACAATAAAGAGAGTTTCTGTCCTATCCGGCGGCGAGTCTCTCCTCGATCGTCGGATGGGCATTGGTCGACTCCGTGTGGGTCTTATTTTCATTAGTTGTTTAGGTTCGTCTCGCTTTGGTGTGTAATTGTTTGCCTCAAAATCATCTCAGCCGAAATGAGGGCCAAGGGACTTGTAGTTGAATCGTCCTTCTGAAAATGCGCGGGCGTTCCAACTCGCGGCCGAATGACCGACTGAGGTTCAGATCTGATTTGTGCTTGTATCTGACTACTTTCAAGTGATTGTAGGCCGAGGAAGGAACCCTCTCGGCCGTTAGGTTCTGACGCCTCTGTTGCAAGGACTTTGGTTAGGCGTCAATCCTGATCGAGATCTTCTATCACGTTCACTTCTTGGGTAAACTCAAAGGTTCGGTTGACAGGCGAGAGATCTATCGGGTGGAGGTACTTGCAAATCACAGTGAAGACGAGGGTGACGTGGAATCGGTTGTTAAAACGTTGTGAGATGATATGTGTGTGAACAACAAATCGCATCAATCCAATCCGGACTGGCCGAAAGAGAACAATGGACGATAATTCTACTTTACGAACTACTCCCAAGTGTGAAAAGTAAAGTGCATATAAAGTAAATAAACAAGAAAGTAAAATGCTTGAAGGTCAAGAATTGAATTGAAACTAAGAAACTATAAATGAAGACAAGTTATGAAAGTTGAATTGAAGGAAAAATGCTTATAGATAGCAAGAGAAAAGTTTGTGAGTAAAAGTTGCATATTGATTTGTTTGTGTGGTGCATGACGCTTTATAATGAGTTACAAGGTGCTATATATATACAAATAAGAAACCCTAGCTAGCTTGTTCTCCAAGACGTGAAATTTAAGTAGGATTCCCCTTCCTTTTAGGATTTATTCGTTTCGTAAAACTCTGACTTGGCTGATATCCGAAATCTTCACAATTAAAATCCCAGATTGACTCGAACTCCTTCCTTGTGAGGATTCTTCAGCCGATACTGTTGCCTAGACCTGGCCGAACACCTTTAATTTTCATTTCGGCCCACATGCGTAACCACCCTTTTGAACCTGGACTAAACCAAACATATGGCCGCATGGTCCAACTCACTGATTTGTTTTGGGTCGTCCGTTCCTAAAACCTCAAATCAAGCTGGGTGATCGACCGACACTTTTTCCTCGGTTGTATGACTTCACAAAATATTTGTCTTGAATGGGTGCCAACTTAGTCCCATTTCTTTAGATCGTCCGCGAGAGTAGCTAAATTCAGGTCCAAACATTGCCCCCCCCCCCCCCAGTCTCATAAGATTTGGCTGTCAAACCACGTGGTTATGAGACTTGAATAAAAATGGAGTAATTTTTTTCTTTTCGATTCGGTTGGGCAACCCGAACTCTTGAAACTGGGCCTTGACATGCAAAAGTTTGAAAGGCTTGGCCGATATATCCGAGGTTTGAACCTTGGTAAGGCTGTCTGGGATAACAAAAGTCACTTGGCCATGACATGCTACTTGGTTCATGTTTACTACTCAGCCAGGACTTATTACTCAGTCATGTTCTACGGTACGACCATGCTAATCTACTTTAAAAGAATTCTATTGGGTGACCTGACTCTTACAATTTGCCCTAGACTTGGACTAGATATAAAACTTGATCGAGTTGGCCCATAGTCTTAGGTATAATTTATTTGTCCCCAAGGCTTGGTGGTGTAACTGCTAACATTGAGCACCTAAGCCTCAACTGAGTCACCCAACTAGATAAAACTTGGTAATGTTGGCTAAGATTAGGGCTGGGCACCCAAAACCGAAGTCCCGGTCCCGTTCCGAAACCGTCCCGAAATCCGCCGGTACGGGTCGGGATCGAATTTGAAATTTACTATTTTGGCCCGTCCCGTCCAATCCCGAAAAAATGAGCCCGATACCAGTATAAGCCCAATAGATACCGGTTGGTCCCGTCCCGTCCCATTTAAATTAATTAAATTAAATCTTTAATTTTTTCATATTACTTGGCTGAGTTTGATTGGATAGTTTAGTTGGGAACACAGAGGAATAATTACGCCTGATCACTAACCTTTTAGCCTAATCGGCTAAATCGCTAAACGAAGACAGAAGACCTCGATCCCCAATTCTCTCTCTTCTCCACTCTCCCAATATTCTTCTGTAGCTCTGTTCTTAATCTAAATCCTAGATCCCCTCCCGTCACCTAATCGGCACGCCGTTTCCCATATCCCCTGTCCCATGCTATGAAACTGCTTTGACTCTTATGTTTGGCTGCTTAGAAAATTGAAACTGAAATCTTCAACTTTAGAAATTAGTTTTAAATTTCTGAACCGAGTCTTCATGATCTAGATCTAGAACGATTTGATCTGACTTTTCCTTTTCCATTGGTAGATCTGGTTCTGTCTGGAAATGAAGATGAATTATTTTGGAGTGATCTTATCTTTGACTCGATGATTATGTGTTTCATTTTTTTATTTTATTCTAAACATCATTGTTTTTCTGTTTTGTGTAATGATTCCCAATCCTGACTTTGCTTTACAGAGTTTTGAGTTCTGATAGTATAATGTAAAAAGCTTATTGGATTATGAACATGTTCAATTTTCTGGGTCATTGGAAACCGTTGTGTATAATTGTTGATACTTGAGGTGCATGATCCATTTTTTCAAGAACAAATTTGGCGAATGCGTGTAAGATTTACCTATAATTTTATTTGAAATCATTTGCAAATGGTTTGACTGGGAACTTGATTGACTTGACTTGTGCTTGTATGGAATATGGAAATGAAAAACCCTGGAAAGAAGAACTCCGATCTTATTAACTTGCTGTGTTTTCCATTACAGTTTACTTGAGTCGTTGCCAAAGATGGCTCTGGTTTGATTTGGATATTTGTTAGGTACTGAAGTGTACTTAAGTATAGGGAAAAAAAAAAAGGAGAAAGAGAGTCAGGTATCCCGAATTGGGCCAGGGCCCTACCCGATTCTGATCGATTTCGGTACCTTTGGTACCAACTTTGAAAAAACAAAGTCCTGTCCCGGCCCTGCCCTGCCCGAATAATATTTTTAGTAACCGGGTTAGGTATCAGTCAGTAACCGGCCCGTCCCGGCCCTTGCCCAGCTCTAGCTAAGATAAGAAAACTAACTTGGCTGAAACATAATGCTCGGCCATGCCCACTGATAGCTAAAAAACCTTGCCCGAGACGGCCTAACTTGCAAACTCAGCCGGGACTTAAAATTTGGTCGACCTCACCCATATTTCATATTTGACCGAGTGATGAAGGAGATATCCAAGGTTTAGGCGGTCGAGCTCACACCATGATTACCGGCCGAAAAGGATCAATGGACCAGGGTATGCAAGACTTGGAAAATATTAAGGAAGTTCTTCAGTCCTTTCTACCCTCTGACATGTAGTTATAGTGGGATTTGATATTCAGCTTGGCTTATATTTTGTACATGGTCCTAGGACCATAACTCAGCTGGTTGCCTTAATTTTGTAGAGTCTAACCGACCTTATTTGTAGGACTCACACTTTAATTTTGCGTATGTGACCGGTTGATCATTCGACCATTATTTTGTCAATTGATTCGGCCTCTTTTGATTCATATATTTCAGTCAACTAGGTCCTATTACTTGTCTTGCACCTTATTTTGAACTTGGTCAAATCAACATCTTAAGCTCGGCTAACACTCTTGTTCACGTCGGCCGAAATTACCTTAGTCGACTTGGCCGACTTGTTTAACTCGGCCAAACAAATTACAACAATGTAAATAAAGGGATGTTAAAAGACACTTAAACGTTGTTTATGTAAAAACACAAAACATACATAGGTGACTGAGTTTACAAGTCTAATACTCGGTCGATGTTCCCTAGATGGTAAACTACAATTCTTGCTCTATCATCTCCTACGTAGTGGGGTAATATTTCTTAAGGAATTGCCCATTGATAGGCATTGCATGTAGCACTACATCTTGATCCCTTAATTGATATGCACCTTTTCCTAACACTTGATCGATGATAAACGGGCCTTCCCACCTTGGTGACCATTTTCTGAAACATCTATCTTTAGTTCCAACAGACAAAACGGCTTTCCAAACTAAATCTTCCTTAGCAAATGACTTAGACTTAACTCGCTTGTTGTATGCACGAGCCACAACCTTTTTATGTGCTTCCAATCGGTTGTAAGCGTCCATTTTCTCTTGGTCAAGGTCTTCAAGTTCATGAATCATTGCTTGAGTGTAGTCGTCAGCCACCATCTCATTTTGAACAGCGAACCTAAGTGATTTCAATTTCATCTCAACAGGAAACATAGCATTGTGCCCATACGTTAGTGCAAAAGGTGTTGTCCATGTGGCTGTACGCTTGGACGTCCGAAAAGCCCACAATGTCTCAGATAGCAGATTGTGCCAATCTATGGGATTCTCTTGAACCATCTTCTTGAGTATATTTATAATGCCTTTATTACTGGCTTCAACCTGACCATTTGCTTGGGCATAGTAAGGTGTCGAGTGAGTTAACTTGATACCCAGACTATCTGTGAGTTCATGCATTGCTTCGGCTATGAAAACCAAACCTCTGTCCGTCGTTATGGTTTCAGGTATCCCAAACCTGTGTACAATGTTTTCCTCCACAAACTTGATCACTATCTGACTCGAAATAGTAACGTATGGTTTGGCCTCTACCCATTTAGTGAAATAATCAGTGGCAACCAAAATCCATACATGTTGTTTTGATGATGGTGGTCTGATACTCCCTATAATGTCTATGGCCCAACCATGAAACGCCCATGACTTAACAATTGGATGGAGAACATCGGCCAGGACTCTTTGAACAGGTGTATGAATTTGACATTTCTTGCAGCTCTTTGCGAATTCAATGCAATCCTTTAGAATTATTGGCCAGTAGAAATTGTGTCTTCAAATTAACCACCTCATTTTGATTCCGGCCTGGTGTGCACCACATATCCCCTCATGGACATCTCTCATGATTTCCAAAGTCTCTTGCCCCCTATACAAAGGAGTAGATCATCGGAGCATTTGCAGTATACTGCTTCTTTGTATATAACGAAATGTCCAGCCAAGTACCGAGTCTTCCGAACATGATTACCTTGAGGATTTTTGTGGAACTTGATGATGGGGAGTCTCCAATCATTTGGCTCGATGTCGATAACAAAAACATCCTCTGAGACTCCTCTTTCTTCTAAAGCTGGGAGGCTACGTTTGACAATCTTGATGACTCGGGAGTTGTCTCCTTCGGGAATCCGTAACCCGGAGGCTAATTGGGCCATCTCATTGGCCTTCATGTTTTGTCCCCTTGGGAGGTGGGCGAAAGAGATTCTGTCAAATGTGTTGGAAAGCTGGTCAGCTAAAGCGTGATAAGATAAAAGTCCCCAACTTGTACATTTGAACTCCTTATTCATTTGGTTGATGACAAGTTGAGAGTCTCTAAACACCAGAACTCGCCGTGCCCCCATCTCTTGGAGAATCTCCAAGCCAACAATAAGAGACTCATATTCTGCCTGATTGTTTGTGCATGTAAAGTCTAATTGGAAAGCAAACTGGAACTTTTGTCCCTCAGGCGTTTCAACAACGACACCAGCTGCTACTGAAAACTCAGTACTTGATCCATCAAAATACATGGTCCAATGGTTGTTGGTCATAGAAGCCACGTATACTATCCCAATATCAACCTCCTCGGCTCCCTCGAACTCGGTCGAAGTTTGATGAGCTAGAAAATCGGCCAATGCTTGGCCCGTGACCAACTTTTGAGACACAAATTGGAATATGAACTCAGACAACGCCATGGTCCATTTTCCAATTCGGCCTCATATGATCGACCGAGTCAGCATGTACTTTACTAAATCAGTTTTGGATATGACTTGGACGACCGAGGGTAACATGTAGTGCCGAAGCCTGATTGCTAAAAAGAACAATGCAAGACAAAGCTTCTCAATAGGCGTGTACCGAGTTTCCACATCGGTGAGGATCCGGCTCAAATAATGCACAGCACATTCCTTGCCATTGTAGTTATCTTGCGCTAGTAGGCTTCTTATTGAGTTATCTGATGCCGATATGTATAACTTCAAAGGCCTTCCACGTACTGGGAGTACCAAGACGGGTGGGTTGGATAAGTATTGCTTAAGTAGGTCGAATGCCGCTTGGTGATATGTTTTTCAAACAAACTCATCTTCAGCCTTGATTCTCAAAAGTGAAGAAAATGGCTGAATCTTGTTGGCCGAGTTAGAGATGAAACGTCTTAGAAAATTTACTTTCCCCAGGAATGATTGGAGTTCCTTCTTCTTGCTCGGAGCAGATGCATCCATAATCGCCTTGGCTTTGTTTTTGTCAATTTCAATTCCTTTTTTATGAACTACAAAACCAAGGAACATACCAGTTGATACTCCAAAAAGGCATTTGTCCGGGTTCATTTTTAGTTTGTGAGCTTGCATCCGTACGAATGTCTGTAGAAGGTCGGTCAAATGATTTTGTTTCTTGGCCGACTTTACCACAATATCATCAATGTATCTTTGACTATGTGGCCAATTAGGTCGTGAAAGATCATATTCATGGCCCTTTGATAGGTTGCTCCGGCGTTTTTGAGCCCAAATGGCATAACGAGCCACTCAAATGTTCCTATTGCGCCTGGGCATCTAAATGCCGTTTTGTGAACATCTTCCTCGGCTATAAAGATTTGGTTGTATCCAGCATGCTCGTCCATGAAAGAAAAGATTTCATGTTTGGCTGCACCATCCACAAGCAAGTCGGCCACAGGCATTAGGTATTCATCCTTGGGTGTGGCCAAGTTTAGATTTCGAAAATCAACACATATGCGCATTTTGCCATTGTTTTTCCTTACTGGCACAATATTAGATAACCATTCAGCATACCTGGCTGTTCGAATAAAACCGGCCTTTAATAAACGTTCCATTTCTTCTTTAATTTTGGGCAAAACCTGGGCCGCACATCGCCTAGGGGGTTGCTTGTAAGGTTTACAATTGAGATTTATAGGCAACCTATGTTCTACTATACTCCTATCTAAACTTGGCATTTCATGGTAACTCCATGCAAAACAATCTTGAAACTCAGTCAGCAAAGCCTGCAAATCTTCCTGCATCTTGGGTGGCAAGAGCTTGCTGATCCGGACTATCTGAGGTTCCTCGGTGGTCCCTAAATTCAGGTCTTCTAGTGGGTCTTGGGTTTCGATAAGACCTTCTTCCATTTCGGCCGGTGCAGGGCTGATGTCATCTAGCTTCAATTCATCCTCTGATGCTCATTCTGAGATAAATTCTAACAAATTCATGGTCGAATCACTCTGAAGAGAGTTTTCGGCCCAATGACCCAATAGTTTCCTCATTGTTGATTCAACTGTGGCTGATAGTATCCTATTCTCTAGGCCACTATCCATAGATTATGGGATCAAACAGGTCTGCCAATGCTGGCCGCTCCGAGTCCTCATGGACTTTTTCGGCCCCTAGGGCTAGTGTTCGTCGCATTGTTATCCTTGTAATTCAGCCAGTACCATTTTCGCTCTAAATTTCTGAGCACCCAATTTCTTCCTCGTAGTATTGGGCATCAATTGTGTTGGCTGAAGCTTTCAATGGTTGAGAATCAGCTTCCACTACTTCCATAGTGTCCCCATTCCAGAATAGCAAAAGTTGATTCATGGATGAAGGGATGCACATACTCTGATGTATCCAATCCCTTCCTAGAATAGCCTTATAGCAAGGTTTGGGGTCTATGACAAAGAAACTGGTCATCATGCTCTTGTTTCCTACTGTGACCTCTAAAGGTAGAATTCCCTTGGTTTTCTTCTTGCCACCTGAAAAATCTCGGATGGCGATCTCGAATGATACAATATCTTTGTCGGTTTTCTTTAACTTTTCAGCAACTGAAATAGGAATAACATTCACGGCTGCTCCACCATCAACCAACACTCTAGAGATCGGATATCCCTCAAAATGAGCCGTGATATACAATAGCTTGATATGCTTGGACATAGCTGGTGTTGGCTTTGGAAAGTAGGCTTTGGCTAAGTCCTGTACTGGAGCTTGGCATTCAACTTCTTCTCACACATCCCCTTCCATTCCATTCAATTGTCCCGGCTGAGCTTGAAACTCGGATGGAAGCACATACACCATATCGATGGCTGTTTCTCCTTTATCTACGGTCTGAGCTGACCGTACGACCTCGACTTCATTCCCATTCCACAAAACAAGAAGTTGGTGTACTGAAGGTTGTTCACTTGTCTCGATCAAAGTGTTCATGGTGGTATCAACCTGTGGATTGGAGGTTAGGACGTTAGGAACCTGATATGCATCATCGTAGTCAACCTATTCCTCATAATCCCCTATATCCTCATCCAATAGGCCTTTATCGTCCTCTAATATGCCCTTATCACCCTGGCCATCGACTTCAAGATCCAAGTCATCTAAATGCTGGTCTTGCTTATCATTTGTGTCAGTATCTTCTAACCATTTGGCTAAGTCTTGGTTTGCTTGAGCTTGCTAACGATTTTCTTCATCTCAGACATGGTGGTCGAAACGTTTCATCAGCTCTCTTTCTTGAGTAGTCATCCCGTACATCTCGACCACAGATTGGATCTTATGGAACCTCTTCAAATACTTCAGGTCTCTATCTGAGATTGGAATTTCCTCATTACCAACTTTAAGCTCTATGCCTTCTTGGATAGCCTGGTAAGCAACCTTTAAACCAAGGCTAGAATCCAAGTCCAACAAAAGGGTTGCTGACTTTGGGCATTCAGGGATCATATGTAACGTATCCATCTCCTTGTTTTTTGGTCCGTACAATGCAAGAGCAGAATTCTTTCGGTGATACTCCTTCATTCTCCTAAGTCCCTTAACTGAAAAGGGAGGGTTCAGGTCCTTATAAAGTTTTACGAAAGGCTCTTCATCTCCATTTGACTCAGAAATTTCTTCTTCCTCTTCACCCGATGCCGGTGTACCTGATGAAGACTTGGGTGAACTCGGGGCGTGAATAATTTCATATCTTTCTCTATCCATATTCTCCATGCATTCCTCAAATATGAATGTAAGTCTTTGTTCCTCAATTGTTAGGCCGAATAATTCTTCAGCCGAGTATACACTAAAGTATTCCCTCAAATATTGTAGGTCGCCTTTCGAAATGGAAAGAGAATTATAATCAGCCTTTATTTCCTGATCTTCCAAGTAAGCTTGATACTTGGCTCTCACGCCTCTTCTCATATCAGGTGCCCACAGTTCTTCGCATTTGTTGCAATCCCTACGCACCTCATTTAAAAGCTTGTTTCCTCCTTAGTTAAACCATACTAATCGATGGACGAATGCAAAAGATGATAGTTTCGCATAGTTAAGAGTCTCTCAGCAGTAAAGGGTAGATCTCGACTCCTATCTACTATAACCAACGATTTTACGGGAGGGGCCTTTTTGAAGTGAACCTTCAATACCTCATTTCTGCTTGAGTCGATTTCTATGTCTTCAGTATTCCGAGTTGACTTATACACATGAGGATTGTTGCTCTGTCTCTCGTATGTTCTAATCCTTCTCGGTGTCGTTTCATATCCGGACCTTTTAATGGGTCGAGGAGGTGAAGTTCTGGTTATCTCGCTCAGTCGGGCTTTCTTAGCCTCGGCTACTTGCCTTTGCTGTCTTCTTAATTGTGTTTTCGTCATGAGGGCGATCGGCTAGTCCTTTGAAACACGGCCGTACCAACGGTTGTCAGAAACCAAAGGAGGCTTGAAAGTACTTAGTGGCCGGGAGTTTCCATCACGGTCATAGCTATCATGGCTACATCCCTAATCTCTATGACATCTTCTTTTGTCCCTCTCGTTTTGGTAGTAATATTCTTCGTCATAAAATGGCTGATCAAAGTTTAGGCACTGCCTAACTGGCTCATTTTCTGAAAATCTTCTGTTCGGTTTATCAAGACGATGGAACACACCCTTCGGAATTCCCCTAGGACTGTGTGGACCATACTTTTTCGATGCATCCGGGGTCAATGGTTGCTTGGTGGTGACCTGAGACCTGAATCTTTGTTTGTCCACCTCGGCCTTACCTACCTCGGCCGTGATAATTCCTTTGCCCCGAGGTTCTAATCTGGAATGCGTCTTTGTGTGTGTATCCCCTATTTTGGTTCCTATTGGTGCACTCTCAGCCTTTTGAGCTGAATTAGAAGTTTTAACAACCTGCTCTGGCCTCTGAAATTTTAAAACCCCTTCAAGCATGACTTCTTCCTGGCACTGAGTGCATAAAATAGCTACTTTTGGTGGCTCAAGCTTGATACTCTCAATAGTGAGTCCTTCGGCCATTGGCTGGGCCGATGATTGGAGCTTACCAGTAGTCTTGCTAGCACCTGCTGTTTTGTTTACAGCATCCTCATCCTTGGGGACCCTGACAAACACCATGTTCACTTTAGCTTCAGGAAATGGGTTGGTGTCAACCTTCATCGCTGGCTTACTTTCAGGGAACTTGAGAGTTCCTGCGTCAATGAGATCCTGTATCATATCACGAAAAATAACACAATTGTTAGTTGCATGCTTCCATGAATTATGATACTTGCAAAAAGTCTTCCCCTTGATTTCTTCTGCCTTAGGGAGTATATGGCCGAAAGAAAGGTGAATAAACTTCTCAGCCAAGAGTTGATCAAAGATCAAATCGGCCTTAGCTATATTGAAAGTGTAAGTGCGTGCATTAGTTTTTGTAGTGTTCGTGCTTTGGGTTGGTGGTGGTTTGGTTTGCTTTGGGTTAACCCATTCCAAAGCTTTGCACACACGGGGATGCTTAATCACCATTTCGGCCGAATCCACTTCAACCAAGTCTTCGTTTAAGTCCACTCTAATCCTGTTGACTGCATTAACGGCCTGATTCTTGTAATACGTACCCTTTGATGCTGCTCACTTTTGAGCTTCCTCCCTTAAGATGGCATCATACCGATTGATTCGTGTCTTGAGTTCGAATAGATCATTAAAGGTAACACCCTCAAAATGTTCTCTGAATTTGAAGCTCAAACCAGCTACCTCCATATCTACGAACTCTGATTTAGGCAGTCTTACACGGCATCGTGCTCTAGCTAATTTGAAGCGGCTTAAGTATTCTTATGCAGTCTCATGATTCATCTGCTATGTCTTGGCCAGGTTAGCCAGCCTAATCTCTTATTGCGCTCTATAATATTGGTCATAGAAAGCTCGTTACATTTCTCTCCTACTATTGACTAAGTTGGGTGGGAGATTGATGAACCAAGTGAAGGATGGTCCCGTGAGGGAGTGGACGAATAACCTTAGCTTGTTGTCGTCAGAGCTAGCTTCTCCGCACTAGGCTGTGAATCAGCCAATGTGTTCTAGAGTGGATTGATATGCATCTCCAGAGAACAATGTAAATGAGGGAATGCAATATCCTGCTGGGTACAGGATGGTATCAATATATGAAGGATACGGTTTAACATAACTTGGTCTCTCCACCTATCTCGGTAGGACTCCCATAAGATCTTCAACTAAATTTTGAAACTCATTGAGCCAAACAAGTAGGTCTTGACCTCCTTCCTGATGATTGATCTGCAGATGGTTTTGAACCACATTGTTGCTTACTTGGATCGGCTGAGGGATAAATCTTTGGCCGAATCCCATTTCGGGTGGCATGCTATAAAGTGGATATGGCATCCTTGGCTGCTGTTGCATATTTGGCATCCTTGGCTGCTATTGCATATTCATCTGGTTTTTAGTAGCCATGTTGACTTGGTTGGGTTGGATTTGAGCCTGCATGTTATGCTGGTGTCCCACGATTTCGTGCGCTCCATTATTCCCGTTGGCCAACAATTGTTGGTATATGAGGAGCAGGGTGTTATTGAGATTTCCCATTTGGGTACTAGTATTATTGTTGATACTTGCTGCCAAATCTTGACCCAAACCATCTACTGAGAGCCTTAACTCATAGACAGTCCTCCTAGACTCGTCGGCCACCATTTAAGCTATCTCCTCAGCCGAAGAGTTGAAATTTGGATAAATCCCCCATTGGTTTTGTCCAGACTGTGATAAGTTTTGATGTGAAAGAACCATTTGTCCCGAAGAGATTCCAAATGCTGTCACAGACATAGATTCGGTCTGAATGCTTGGTACCATCATGGCCAGACTTGGCACTCCTATGGTTGAGGTGTTGGTAACACTTAGGACGGCCTGGGTTGCGGCCGTAGTTCCATGACCGGGCATGACCGTAGACGTGACCGGGGTCGAGGTACGTGGCGGTGTCACGCTACCTGAAGTTCCTGGTCTACTACTCATGGCTAAAGTTGTTCTTGTATACTTTCGCTTCCGACACTCGACCAAGGTATGGCTGACTTCGTTGCACTTAAGACAAGTACTTCCCCAGTAGACTGAGTATGGATTAGAGAGCATAAAAAAATGACGCCTTAGTGTTTTGTGTCCCACCGGCTATGCCAAAAAATGTTTGCCTCAAAATCGTCTCGGCCGAAATGAGGGACGAGGGACTTGTGGTTGAATCGTCCTTCTGAAAATGCGCGGGCGTGGCAACTCATGGCCAAATGGCCGACTGAGGTTTAGATCTGATCTGTGCTTATATCTGACTACTTTCAAGTGATTGTAGGCCGAGGAAAGAACCCTCTCGGCAGTTAGTTTCTGACGCCTCTGTTGCAAGGACTTCGGTTAGGCGTCAATCCAGACCGGGATCTTCTATCACGTTCACTTCTTGGGTAAACTCAAAGGTTCGGTTGACAGGCGAGAGATCTATCGGGTGGAGGTACTCGCAAATCACAGTGAAGACGAGGGTGACGTGGAATCAGTTGTCAAAACGTTGTGAGATGATATGTGTGTGAACAGCAAATCGCATCGATCCAATCTGGACTGGCCGAAAGAGATTAATGGACGATAATTCTATGTTACGAACTACTCCCAAGTGCGAAAAGTAAAGTGCAAATAAAGTAAATAAACAAGAAAGTAAAGTGCTTGAAGGTAAAGAATTGAATTGAAACTAAGAAACTAGAAATGAAGACAAATTGTGAAAGTTGAAATGAAGGCAAAGTACCTATGAGATAGCAAGGGAAAAGTTTGTGAGTAAAAGTTGTATATTGATTTGTTTGTGTGGTGCAGGATGCTTTACAATGAGTTACAAGGTGCTATATATATACAAATAAGAAACCCTAGCTAACTTGTTCTCCAAGACGTGGAATTTAAGTAGGATTCCCCTTCCTTTTAGGATTAATTCGTTTCGTAAAACTCTGACTTGGCTGATATCCGAAATCTTCACAATTAAAATCCCAGATTGACTCGAACTCCTTCCTTGTGAGGATTCTTCAGCCGATACTGTTGCCTAGACTTGGCCGAACACCTTTAATTTTCATTTCAGCCCACATGCGTAACCACCCTTTTGAACCTTGACTAAACCAAACATATGGCTGCATGGTCCAACTCACTGATTTTCTTTGGGTCGTCCGTTCCTAAAATCTCAAATAAAGCTGGGTGATCGACCGACATTTTTTCCTCGGTTGTATGACTTCACAAACTATTTGTCTTGAATGGGTGCCAACTCAGTCCTGTTTCTTTGGGTCGTCTGCGAGAGTAGCTAAATTCAGGTCCAAACAGTAATAAGTCTCTACATGTATCTTGTAGGGCTAGTTAGGCTAAATGTTTGTGTGTGCAATCTAAGTGCCTTGTCTGGTCTAGCAAGGTGATGATCCATGGTCTATTGGTCGCAGCCTCCTAGGCTCCTAATGGCAAGATGAAACTAAGCGTTGGATTTACTTTCCGGCGGTAACTTAGTAGGAAAGTTGTGATATTAGTAATTACAGGCTTGTTCACCTAAGGGACTGTGAGGGATAAATGCATCTCAACCACAAGTATTAAATTAAATAGCTGAAATTATAACAACTTAAAACTTTGCATTTGTTTTCAGCTGCCAGATTCACTTGTCCCTCACAATCCCTTAAAAACTATCTCTTAGGTAAGCAAATATCTTGGTAATATTTGTTTTTTCTTTCCTTTTTTTTAAATATATAATTATCTCCGACAAGGTCTACAATTATGCTTCATTGTAATTAAGTTATCTTTCCATTATGTCACCTCTTTGTCAAAATAAATGGAGTAGCTAGTGGAGCACTTTTGCTAGTTGGATGCATGTTAGAATACATATATTTTGTAGAGACTCTTGATATCATTTCGGGATGTTCAATAGATGCTTATTCTAATAAGGGGTTTATGCTCAATATTCCCTCCCTCCCACCCACCGCTTGCGCGTGTTGTATTCGACAGTTTCATTAATCAAGATTTAAGGGCAGTCACAACTACCCTTTATTAAAATAAAATAAAAATATTAAAAAAAGTAGCAACACTACATGTTATCCTTTACTACTTGCATTATAGCTCAAACTGATCTGGTCAAATATATGCTTTCATGGCCTATCCTCAGGGGCCGTATTAGCAAGTGGGTGCTCGCCTTGTCAGAATTTTCCCTACAGTATGTTCCACAGAAGGCAGTCAAAGGCCAAGCCATCGCGGACTTCTTGGCACACCACCCTATGTTGGAAATACCAGCGGTGCGCTATTTGGAAGTCGCCACAGAGACGATAAATTGACCGGACCTGGCATGCCTACCTAATTTCGCTGTGTTATATCAGGCCACGATCTCACTCCAGCCTTAGGTGCTATATTTCGATGGCTCTAGAACGGAAACAATGACAGGCGCCGGGGTAGTCCTGGAAAATCCAGCTGGAGATCGTTTTCCATACTCTTTCCAGTTAGAGTTCCGTTGTACTAACAACCAAGCTGAATATGAGGCCCTCATTATAGGCCTAGAGGTGTTACTGGAACTATGCGTACGGGACGTCCTGGTGCGTGGAGATTCTTTAGTCGTCATTAACCAGCTTCGCGAAAAGTTCAAGTGCACAAGCTTCTTGCTTGCCCCGTATAGGGATCGCGTACTCGAACTCCTTACTCAATTTCATGACGTGGATCTAGAGCATATTCCTCGCGAGCTCAATTTTGCTGCCAATGAGCTCGCCCAGCTGGCTACTGGCATAACCTTAAAGTATGGGGTTTGTGAGAGGATTTTCAAGGTCGAACGCCGCCCGCTACCTTTGTGGTTCACTAGGCCTGATCCACCAGATGAACCCACGGTGGCTGCCTTGAATCCTATCGATGTGGACTGGCATGTCCCCTTGATAGCATACTTCAAACAATCAGATCACTCCGCAGATAAGAAGGTCCGTTTCCTCGTGCTGAATTATTTTCTCAAGAATAATGAGCTGAGGAAGCGCGGAGAAGATGGCATAGATTTCAGGTGTGGCTATGGTCATGACGCAAAACATCTTATGCAAAACACCTTATGCGAGAGGCACATGCGAGCGTGTATGAGGTTCATCAAGTAGGCCCAAAGATGCGTTGGCTCATCAGAAGACATGGTTATTATTGGCCAAGCATCTTAAAGGATTATATAACGTTCGCAAAGGGCTGCAAGGATTGCTAGGCACATGGACCAGTCCAGCAAGTTCCAAATATCCCCATGTAGCCTATCATCAAGCCTTGGCCTGCGTGAGGCTGGGCACTGGACTTGATTGGAATGATTCACCCTCATTCTTCACTTTAGCACAAACTCATCATCGTCGCTACCAATTTCTTCACCAAGTGGGTAGAGGCTGAGCCTTTAAAGGAGGATTCTAGTGCCACGATTCGGCAATTCATCTTTCAGCACATTATTTGCAGGTTTGGCATCCCAAAGGTCTTGGTGTCTGACAGGGGCAACATTCATGGGTGGTGAAGTTGAACAGCTCGTAAATGACTTGGGCATACAATTCATTCACTCAACCCCATATTATGCTCAGTCTAATGGCCAAGCAGAGTCCAGTAACAAAATTGTCATCACTCTCCTGAAGAACATGCTCCCAGAAAATCCTTGCTAGTGGCACGAAACGTTGTATGAGACTCTCTGGGCCTATCGCACCTCTAATCGTAGCCCTATAGTCACAACGCCCTACGCTCTCATGTTCGGCCATGATGCTGTGCTACCTTTGGAAATTAATGTTCAATCTCTACGAGTCCAAGACCAACATCATCTGATTGGTGAAGATTATGTCCAGGTTATGTGGCAAGAGCATGAAGATCTTTGCGAAAGAGGCTTGGAGGCTTTGGACAGTTTAGTGATGGAAAAGCAGCGCGTTGCTCTAGCTTATGATAAGCAGACTCGCGGCCACAACTACAAGGAAGGCGAACTCTTCTGGAAGGCGGTTCTGCCGCTTGGAAGAAATTGGCCAGCCGCGGCAAATGGACACCGCGATGGGAAGAACCCTTTGTCATTCACAGAGTCCTAGAAAAGGGGGCCTTTCACCTTAAAGATTTGGATTGCGATATCCATAGGAATCCTATCAATGGTCGATTTCTGAAGAAGTATTACCTAAGTGTTTGGGAATTTGAAGATCCACCTGACACCCCAGCCACTGGGGCAGGGGGGCAACCATAGTCTTTCTCTGCTCGCGTCCTCATCATTGTCAGGGTCTACCTTGTGGCCCCACTCTAATGTACTCGCTTCGCCTAGCAAGACTAGGGGCAATACTCTATATATTTTGGGCTTTGTTTTCGCGGCCCTTTGACTTTGTTCTATGTGTGCAAATTTTTCAATTGTTTCACATTTCTTTTTCCTTTTTTGACAATCGAGTGTTAAAATACATATAACAAGGCCTATACTAGAGGCTTTACAATATACATTAGAAGATTGAAAGTGACAAAATACTATTGTATTCATAAAGTGGCTTTGCGGCCAAAAGCAATATAGTACATTCGCAAAATTACAAATTTAAAAAATACAAACTTTCAATGTAAACTTTTAAGTCTTATGGATCTTCTTTCAAGTGGGACTCGACGATTGGCTTTAGTCTCTATGGGAAGGGAAGCGCTCGATCGAGTTCATCCCAATCCTCCCAGTTGTCCGTCTTTTAGGCCAAAGGCCTCGTTATAGACAAACATCAGAGGTCAGTGAAGCCAAGTTACCCCATTCATCTCAGGGACAAAAAGGAAGTACGTTCGGTCCGTTACGCCCAGGAGGTGGGCCACCGAAGAAGAACGGATGATCATAGAGGGCCTTTGGCATTCCTCTAGCATGCTCCACATGAGGGAACCTTAAGAGGATGAACCCTTTGGGGTAGATTTCCCAAGTTAGGAGCTCCTCGTGTTCTTCAACTTATCTAAAGCCTAGGATGTTCCATCGAGGCTTTTAGAAGCCAAAGACACAAGGTTGCCTGAGATTAAGCCATAAGGCCTGAGATTTAGGGGCTAGAAGCGAGAACGTGGGGAGATGATTTTTGAAAAAGAAGAAAGAGGAGTAGGTCTTGCAAAGCCATTTCTAGGTAAGGCATGGTTCTGATATTCTCAACGCCAAAGTATAGGTATATAGGGACAATCCGAGTGGCCTCAGCCCTTGGATGTAGGCCTCATCAAAAAGCCCGCGGATCAAGTGGGCCGATGGAGGCCCGCCGGCCCGGAGGGCTTTTAGCCCGGCCCGGCCCGCAATTATTTAAAAATATAGCAAGGCCCGGCCCGGCCCGCAATTATTTAAAAATATAGCAAGGCCCGGCCCGGCCCGCAATTATTTAAAAATATAGCAAGGCCCGGCCCGGCCCGCAATTATTTAAAAATATAGCAAGGCCCGGCCCGGCCCGCAATTATTTAAAAATATAGCAAGGCCCGGCCCGGCCCGCAATTATTTAAAAATATAGCAAGGCCCGGCCCGGCCCGCAATTATTTAAAAATATAGCAAGGCCCGGCCCGGCCCGCAATTATTTAAAAATATAGCAAGGCCCGGCCCGGCCCGCAATTATTTAAAAATATAGCAAGGCCCGGCCCGGCCCGCAATTATTTAAAAATATAGCAAGGCCCGGCCCGGCCCGCAATTATTTAAAAATATAGCAAGGCCCGGCCCGGCCCGCAATTATTTAAAAATATAGCAAGGCCCGGCCCGGCCCGCAATTATTTAAAAATATAGCAAGGCCCGGCCCGGCCCGCAATTATTTAAAAATATAGCAAGGCCCGGCCCGGCCCGCAATTATTTAAAAATATAGCAAGGCCCGGCCCGGCCCGCAATTATTTAAAAATATAGCAAGGCCCGGCCCGGCCCGCAATTATTTAAAAATATAGCAAGGCCCGGCCCGGCCCGCAATTATTTAAAAATATAGCAAGGCCCGGCCCGGCCCGCAATTATTTAAAAATATAGCAAGGCCCGGCCCGGCCCGCAATTATTTAAAAATATAGCAAGGCCCGGCCCGGCCCGCAATTATTTAAAAATATAGCAAGGCCCGGCCCGGCCCGCAATTATTTAAAAATATAGCAAGGCCCGGCCCGGCCCGCAATTATTTAAAAATATAGCAAGGCCCGGCCCGGCCCGCAATTATTTAAAAATATAGCAAGGCCCGGCCCGGCCCGCAATTATTTAAAAATATAGCAAGGCCCGGCCCGGCCCGCAATTATTTAAAAATATAGCAAGGCCCGGCCCGGCCCGCAATTATTTAAAAATATAGCAAGGCCCGGCCCGGCCCGCAATTATTTAAAAATATAGCAAGGCCCGGCCCGGCCCGCAATTATTTAAAAATATAGCAAGGCCCGGCCCGGCCCGCAATTATTTAAAAATATAGCAAGGCCCGGCCCGGCCCGCAATTATTTAAAAATATAGCAAGGCCCGGCCCGGCCCGCAATTATTTAAAAATATAGCAAGGCCCGGCCCGGCCCGCAATTATTTAAAAATATAGCAAGGCCCGGCCCGGCCCGCAATTATTTAAAAATATAGCAAGGCCCGGCCCGGCCCGCAATTATTTAAAAATATAGCAAGGCCCGGCCCGGCCCGCAATTATTTAAAAATATAGCAAGGCCCGGCCCGGCCCGCAATTATTTAAAAATATAGCAAGGCCCGGCCCGGCCCGCAATTATTTAAAAATATAGCAAGGCCCGGCCCGGCCCGCAATTATTTAAAAATATAGCAAGGCCCGGCCCGGCCCGCAATTATTTAAAAATATAGCAAGGCCCGGCCCGGCCCGCAATTATTTAAAAATATAGCAAGGCCCGGCCCGGCCCGCAATTATTTAAAAATATAGCAAGGCCCGGCCCGGCCCGCAATTATTTAAAAATATAGCAAGGCCCGGCCCGGCCCGCAATTATTTAAAAATATAGCAAGGCCCGGCCCGGCCCGCAATTATTTAAAAATATAGCAAGGCCCGGCCCGGCCCGCAATTATTTAAAAATATAGCAAGGCCCGGCCCGGCCCGCAATTATTTAAAAATATAGCAAGGCCCGGCCCGGCCCGCAATTATTTAAAAATATAGCAAGGCCCGGCCCGGCCCGCAATTATTTAAAAATATAGCAAGGCCCGGCCCGGCCCGCAATTATTTAAAAATATAGCAAGGCCCGGCCCGGCCCGCAATTATTTAAAAATATAGCAAGGCCCGGCCCGGCCCGCAATTATTTAAAAATATAGCAAGGCCCGGCCCGGCCCGCAATTATTTAAAAATATAGCAAGGCCCGGCCCGGCCCGCAATTATTTAAAAATATAGCAAGGCCCGGCCCGGCCCGCAATTATTTAAAAATATAGCAAGGCCCGGCCCGGCCCGCAATTATTTAAAAATATAGCAAGGCCCGGCCCGGCCCGCAATTATTTAAAAATATAGCAAGGCCCGGCCCGGCCCGCAATTATTTAAAAATATAGCAAGGCCCGGCCCGGCCCGCAATTATTTAAAAATATAGCAAGGCCCGGCCCGGCCCGCAATTATTTAAAAATATAGCAAGGCCCGGCCCGGCCCGCAATTATTTAAAAATATAGCAAGGCCCGGCCCGGCCCGCAATTATTTAAAAATATAGCAAGGCCCGGCCCGGCCCGCAATTATTTAAAAATATAGCAAGGCCCGGCCCGGCCCGCAATTATTTAAAAATATAGCAAGGCCCGGCCCGGCCCGCAATTATTTAAAAATATAGCAAGGCCCGGCCCGGCCCGCAATTATTTAAAAATATAGCAAGGCCCGGCCCGGCCCGCAATTATTTAAAAATATAGCAAGGCCCGGCCCGGCCCGCAATTATTTAAAAATATAGCAAGGCCCGGCCCGGCCCGCAATTATTTAAAAATATAGCAAGGCCCGGCCCGGCCCGCAATTATTTAAAAATATAGCAAGGCCCGGCCCGGCCCGCAATTATTTAAAAATATAGCAAGGCCCGGCCCGGCCCGCAATTATTTAAAAATATAGCAAGGCCCGGCCCGGCCCGCAATTATTTAAAAATATAGCAAGGCCCGGCCCGGCCCGCAATTATTTAAAAATATAGCAAGGCCCGGCCCGGCCCGCAATTATTTAAAAATATAGCAAGGCCCGGCCCGGCCCGCAATTATTTAAAAATATAGCAAGGCCCGGCCCGGCCCGCAATTATTTAAAAATATAGCAAGGCCCGGCCCGGCCCGCAATTATTTAAAAATATAGCAAGGCCCGGCCCGGCCCGAAAAAGCCCGCAAGGCCCGCTTTATATGGACGGGCTTGGATCCTTTGATTTTTAATAAAGCCCGGCCCGGCCCGGCCCGCAATTATTTAAAAATATAGCAAGGCCCGGCCCGGCCCGTTGACGACCCCTACTTGGATGGACAGTTGAAAGTGGTGATCAACGCTATCAATGAGATTAAATGCCATAATCTCATAAATGAAGGAGAATTGAAGACTCGTGGGAAGCGAAACGGTCTTCAAGGAGGTAACCGCTCAGTTTCGAGATTATCTATTCTGAACCGCTTTGATACGTAATTAAGGTAAATTTAAAGAAATTGATGGCTATGAAGACAAAGGCGCATTTGGGCCAGCAGGTGGACTGAGTAAATAAATAATATTATTATTGGGCTAATAATATCCATAATACAAAAGATAATGGGCCTAATACTAGAGGCCTAAAGCCCCCGGGCCGCTTAGGACAGGTGAAGAAGACGATTATCCAGATGGTAGCAGGTTTGACAGGTGGCGTGATCGGCCTGCTGAGCTAGGCCGCGGGCCTGGGCCAGGTTTTGAGACAACACCTAGGAGGCGGCCAAGGGTTGCTCTAGTTGGGCTTCTTCATGAGCGATCTTAGCCCTCACAGTAGCCAATTGGGCTTGAAGATCCTGGATTTGGGACTCGAGGTGTTTCTCCTCGAGCTCCATATCTCTGAGATGAGAGGCCCGTTCACCCAGGGAGTCTCACAAAGCTTCCATCTGTTAGGCTAGGGTCTGATGTTGTGTCTGGGCTTGTCAGGCTCGTGCTTCAGAGGCCGCTTTGTGCTCGCACCACTTAGGGAGATCACTCAGCAATTTTTCTATGGCGCTAAACTGAGGGTCACAAATGGCAGCTTTGCGGTAAAGTACTCTAAGATATTTCAAGGCCCTCCTGAGTGCCCTAGGCGCCAATAAGTCAGGACCCAGAAGTCAGAGAAGACCTTCCTTAGCATCTTCCACGACCCCTGGAGGGGTTACTTCAAGGGTGCGAGCTAACCGCTCTAATCTGGAGGATTCACCAAGATAAGCTTGCAGATGAACAGGAGCAACAATGACAGGGGCCTCAAGGGGCTCCACGACAGGACCTACCACTTCAGGTACTAGCTGGGGACCCACTTCTGCTACTACTTCATGCACTTGGGGGGCAGGATCACTATTGGCTTCATCCGCCAGGTTTGGATTAATGTGACCCTCGCCGACGGTTTCCTCAGTAGTTATCGCCACTTCCTCGATACGTACAGGGCTCTAACCCTGAGAAGGGAATGTCAGAGGTCGAGAAAATCAAAATTAAACTATAACAGAAGAAGGTAAACGCACAAGGAGGGATACCTCGTCAGCGAGTTGCTCGCGAATAGTGACGGGAACATCCTGGGCTATTATTGGGAGAGCTAGCGTGTCCTCCACTGTTTGCTTTTGGTCGACCTTAACAACATCAAGTCCAAAATCAGGCCCTACTTGCTCCGTGTAGATATCTCTACTAGCAAGCTAGTTTGCTATCTCACCAAGCATAAGTAACACCCTCTTAGAGGGCCCAACAAGCCATGGTGCGGCCAACCGCGACATGCATACCGTAGCCCGACATACGACCTACCCCGTGGTAATCGGAAGCGGCCAAGACCTCGCCGGGAAGCAACCTTTCTGGCCTTGCCAATATGCCTCCACAATATGTATTTCTATACTAGAATGGGACTTCTTGTCTCACATTAAAGAAAATGTAAAGGAATGAGCCTCTCTTCCCTATAAAAGAAGACTCCTTCCCTAAACATTCCATTACATCTCTTGTAATCCCCTTGGGTCGCAAGGCCAAACACACTAGTTAATATTTCAAGTGGAGGTAGTCTCCCGCTAAGGCGGGAGACGAACCACTATACTTCTTGTCTCTCTCTCTCTCTTGCTCTCTATCTTTAACGTTAATTAGACCCCACGGTCACTAACATTAACACTTCGGAATGCCAGTCCCTGGTTGACCCGCACAGAGAGCGTCAGAAGGGGGCGTCCTCTCCTCAGCTTTTGGGGAACTATCATTTGATATTTAAACCAGTATCAGGGATGGCGGTGAATGGTTCGCAGGCAGGATTTGAGGCTGGGAGATTACTGGGCTTGAGGGCGCTTGGGCCTGCGAAAAGGTTGCTTCCCCTACGGTAGTAGAAGGGCCTTCTCTACTCTGCCTGGAAAGGCCTGCAGTCATACGACGAACCTACAAATGAGGAACGTTTTGTTATAAGGCGAAATGTGAAGCAAAACAATAACTTCATTACTCGTTTGAAGCTCGAAAGTACCAGTCGATAGGTGATTGGTTAATCGTCTTCCCAGGCGAGGTTCAAAGGGTTAGAACGGCTGCGTTTGCGGGCCGGAGCTGCGGCGACCTAACGAAGGTTGAGGAATTAGGTTTGAGACCAGAAGACTGAAAATAAAGACAAATTATGCGAGGTTTCTTACCTCCCCAGGATCTTTGTCATCAGAAGATTCTGCAACTTCAGGCACCACTACCACAACCTTTTGTTTCCCGGCCTGACCCGTGGCCGCGAAGGAAGAATCGACCTGCTGACCACCTGACGGAGGTGCACCCCTGGCTCTGAGACTTGTCCTCTGAAACAAAACATCAGTTAGGATAATGAAGGCGAGAGGGATGAAATTTGTTAACGCAGGAAAGAACTTACCTCCTGTGCTGATTCGCGAATTATAATTCCGGCTTGCGTGGGACACGGAGCTTGTTCAGGTCACACAGCTTGCACAGGTTGCGGGGTTTGTGCTCCATGGACAGGGAAGTGAGCGAGAACTTAAGAATCAATATCGTCAAGGTAGTTCAAATGGCGGAAGAGTATCGCGAAGAGCTTATCGTCCGGTAGATCCCAATAGTTAACAGAGACCTTGGCCCACCATCGATCGTAATCCTTTACGATTCTGTCGATGGGACTAAGTTCATCGGCCCAAGTAGGGAGATTGACTAAGGAGAGCATGCTTTGGGCATGAGGAGGCCCAGTGGAAGGGCCTATTCTTCGCCAGGAGATGTTGTAGTTCCAGCAGTCGTAAATAGGGAAAGGCACCAATTGGACTAACCCAAGTTGGAGAGCGAAGTGGTTGGGGGCGTAGAGCTCATAACTGATATCATTATCTGCAAGCCTGATGTCTGAGTAAGAGATGCGCGGCGGAAGGCCAGGAGCGTGCAGTCGCTATAATAAGGATCGCTAGGCAGAAACCCTTGTTCAAGGGGAAGCGGGAACCTTTTGCTGAGAACCAAGTCTGAATCTGGTATCTCGTCTAGGAGGTACAGATAGGAAAAACACTCAGAATAGGAAGGGGAGGTGTATCTTTCCTACCAGTAGAGCCACTGACCCAGAAGCTCGTCAACCGGGGGGATCTTCGGAATGCCTGGTTAGCGGAAGTGAGGGAAATAGACTTGTAGCCAGAAGTCTAGGATCCAGAAAGGGCCAGAAATGCTAACCTCAAAAGGATGCATGGTGGCCTGATAGAGGGCACGGTATAGCGAGCCCAATACGGGTTGCCTAAGGCCAACGTAGTGGCTGTTGTAGAGGGCAGTAGCTAGAGAGGCCCAAGGACCAGTGGGCTTATTGGAGGAGGTGCAGAAAATGTACTTGCAAAGCCAGTGCTCCAAGAAGGCAATGCCACCAGTCGCATTGTGCTCTTTGCAATAGTGGGATCGCCACTGCAAGTAAGAGCGGTTGTGGGAGCCGCGGCCGGCTTGAACCATTAGCAAAGGGAATTCGACTCGGTCGAATTGGCCGTGCACATAGGGCTTTTAGTCAATAGGCAGCCCTGTGATGGTAAGAATGTCTAGCAACGTTATACTCATTTGTCCAAACCAGAAGTCGAAGGTGTTGCTGGATGTGTTCCAGAGGCAGAGGGCGATGTCTGAGTCCAAAAGTATTTTTGGCAAGATCCCTTAAGAGAGTTCAGCGTAGCGGGCCGATACCTGGGGCCCAAAATTAAGTCTGCTTGGGTTTGGGTTATAGCTTCGCCTATTCTAGAGTCCATAAGGAAAATGATCCCTTATAGGAATCAAGTAGCAAAGATCGATTAAGAATCTTCAATCAAAAATCCTTCTATGGTAATGAACAGTTGAAACCCTAAGGTATAAATACTGGTTCAGGGACACAAAATACACAACTCTCCAATCAATCTCTCATATTATCAAAGTCTCTCCGGAGCAAACCTACCTTCAACCTAGTTGAAACTAGTGAAGCAAGGGTAACGCCATCGCAACCCAGTGAAGCTAAAGTCACGCTTTAGCAAACCCGTGATTTCTTCTACTTCCCGGTGATTGCTCTGCTTAGTCTACAACACTAGGTATCGACTCGGTGACTCAAGAGATCACACCACAAGTCATTATCCGTAAGGCAAGAAGTCCTTTTGCGAAAGGCATAGAAAATAACCTGGTGACGAGGTTGGTGCTCTCCTCGTCTACATCGTTTGATTCAGAAGTCAGGTTAAGGGACACCCCGATGACTACACCGAAAGGTGTTGGCACGCTCGCGCACTCAAAAGAGATAGTTTGCACCCAGACTGGTTTTGGAGCCAAACAAGAGAGCTATGAATATTTGTTCAATTTTGATTGTTGATCCTCTCGTCATGATCTTTATCCATGTCTTCCATAGTTTTAATCCCATCTTTAATTCATACACAATGAACACCTCTCTATGTCGTAGACGACTTCTCTTTTATTTTTTTAATTATATATATATATATATATATATAAATGACTTTGTGAAATTAATATATATATATATATATATGTGTGTGTGTTTATATATATATATATATATGTGTGTGTGTGTGTACATATATGTCTGTGTACATATAAGTGATATAACTCAAAAAATAATAAGGTCACCAAAACCTTATTTGTATTTGTTAGTTTATCAATAATATATTTTGGGTCTTTGACTATTTTGGGTTTATGACTTTATTTGATGAGATTCCAAACTGAAAGGCCAAGCAAACCATAAAAAAGTACTACTAGAGAACAATTGCCAGAATGATAAGAAGAAAAGAAGCGTTTAGTATATCTGTTGGCCTAATTAAGTACAAGATTAACCAATTCATGCCAATTGTGTAGGCTGAGAATCCATCTTAGGAAAACAGTTGGCATAACTGCCACCCAACACAACGGTTCCACTTCTTGACAGAGAGAAATCCAAGAAAGAGTCACAGAAAGTGATTTTGTTCTAAAATATTGCAACATTAATTTGACAATGGCAACAAAACAAGACAGCACTCTGCAGATATCAGAGCCTCTCTCTGGGATTCATTGACACCCCCCAAATCATTGAGTGTTTCTCTAAACTATACCCAAATTGCTTCCTGTTCTTGTTATTTTTATAAGGGCGGCTTGTTTATGCTGGCAATTAGGTAAAAGTTGCTATCTTTTTCCTCTTTTGATTCATATCATGATTAACAACTGGGGCAAAATTAGCATGCTGGTAAGCTAATGCGTGCACTGATCACCCACCATTGGAAGGACCCATTCATGGGATTCCTAGGGCCATCATGGATTTGGTCTCGTCATCCCAACCGTTTGATGAAGATTTCAGTTTTGAAAATGAAAATTTTTGGGTTTGAAATTGTCAAAATGGTGCCATGGTGAGCCGGTCCCCCATAGGAGAAAGAAAAAGAGAAATCCCATTAGCAAAGAGATTATGTCATTTTGGAATATTTAAAGCACACCTTGACTCAATCATACCAAGTAAAATAAGAATTAGGAAAAGATAATTTCTTTAAGCTAAATTATGAAAATGATCCATTGTGATTTGTTTAGGTTAACAGACTGAAAATTAGAGTGTAAGAAGAGAAAATTGATGTCATTACATACAAGTTTATTAACATCTCAAGAATGAAAGTTGTCTTGTATTTCAAATGATCCATGTGTTTACCGATTTACGCACAATCTTGATATACTTGTATTTCACTAAAGTTTTGAAAACCAAAACAAACAAGAAATATACATAAAAATTAGCAATCACATTCTGGATTAAGATTAATTCCGCAAAACATTCTTTTATGAACACTTTTCTTTTCTATTCTACTTCCCAATATTTTTTATTTTTCAAGAATCGTCATTTTTCTCCCAAATCCTTCTTGTTTTTATTTCAATAAAGTAAACTTCCCTAAAGTCTTTGCAATTACAATTAGGTCAATTCAGCCATGCAGTAGTCTAACAAACACAGTTCAATGACAAACTCTCAATCACGTCAACCTGGACTTGGTGTAGAGAAAGAGCATATTGGCTGGGGAACATATTTTGGACTCCCTCAGTTGGATCACTTCACGCGCCATTAAGAGAGAAAACAATCGTGTTCGAAAGACAATTTAGCTAATAAAATGAAAATTTAGGGATTTCATTACATGGGCCATTTTTGTAATTTGCTCATACTTAATAAACAAACAAAAAAAAAAGAGAAAAAGAAAAAAAGAAAGAAAAAAGATATAGATTCTTGCTTTAGAAGGCCCATTCCATAGCGGAAAGGAGGTTTAAACAAACAAAAAAAGAGAAAAAGAAAAAAAGAAAGAAAAAAGATATAGATTCTTGCTTTAGAAGGCCCATTCCATAGCGGAAAGGAGGTGATATATATGTCAAAAGAATTATAATCCGAACTGCCCTCTCCAACTTTGCCTTGGCTCTTACGCTTCTCTGTCAATCTCAATAGCTAAGTCTCAAGTGAAGTGAGGTCAGACTCTGATTGGGTGTCATGTTGGTGACCCTGTCCAACCCACACCAAACGTTCAGCTTAAGCACCCTTGAAACCCAGGCATGGGATACAACACTATTTTGCTATCTACTTACTTCTCACCGCCATGCCACTTCGAAACCTTCCTATCACAATTCTTTAATGTTAGAGATCTGCTCCTATGAGTATTGTTTTCTCAGGTCTGTCCTAGTCTCTTTTCACTCTAGCGTGCAAATTTGCAACACATTGCTTCGTAATTGCATTTGTTATCTAGCTGATTGAAGTTTCTTTCCATATGGATTTATGGATTTGTTATAATGAGGAAGTTAAAAAAAAAAAATTAATATTATCAGAAACACTTCTTAAACTTGTCTTACATCATAACTATTAGAACCCATTTGCCCTTATTGCAATTCAGACATAGATGAAAGAGTTTTCATTTTTCTTCGTCAGCCAGTGATCAATAGTCTGAGCTAGTCACCAGAATAATACCAATATCATGCTTAATTTGTAAAAATCTAAATCTTAGGTAATGATGGAGGGATCTCCATCAGAATTTCATATACTCATGTACAACTTTCCTCTTCCCAAAAAGTGTGATTGAAAAATAGGAAGAGCATCCCACACACAAATTAATCTTGCAAAATAGATGCTTGATGGAATGACCGACCTAAGTCGATGATGAAGCGTTCTATTCTAGTATGGCATGAATTTAATCATTATGTTTTCTTTCTACCAGTGGCATTATGTGCTTTTCACTTGCGGTGTAGCCCATGTGAATGACTTAACCATAAAAGGTAGCTTGAAGTTGTCACTCTACCAACATTGCAACGCAGGCCAATAACAATTCCAAACTTCTCAGGTTCTCATAATAACTATACTTGATATGGAACATTCAGATCCAAAAAGAAATAAAATTGTTCTGCACCCAAAAAAGTTCAAGAAATTTGAACACAAAATGGAACGTTAGGATTTGTATAACACTTTACACCAAAAAGTTGCTTAAAGAGTTTAGGTTCTTTTTTCTGGTTGTGTCGATAACTTATATTGCATTGTTTGTAAACTTTAAGTTATGGATTCTGTCTTAAAATTATTAGCTCTAGCTTAGATGATGTATTGCAAAATGTCCAATATTGTTGAGGATCCATGTCTTTTTCATCATCAACACTATCTCATTCAATAAATCTGTAAAACACGACTATTTATCATGAAGCAAATGGTGTGGCCCTTAGATTGGCGCATCTTGCTAGTGTTGAGTGTTTAGATGATTATTAGTTAGATGAGACTCCTGTGATGATTCAGGATGTACTCTACGAGAATTTATATATTAGTACTCAAAGTTCAGGTTATATGTCCCCCTTGCAGTATAATTATATTTTAAATAATAATAATAATAATAACAGGCGTGAGACTGAGCCTCCCAGTTAGCCTTCCTTTATTACCTAATAAAACTACAAATGTAACTGATTAGCGTTTTGTATAGAAGAACTCCACATAATATCCAATTCGTTGGAGGAACAATTATTATAATTTAGTATTCTACTCTAAAATTTGTGACTATTTGGAGAGAGTAAAATTTCAAATTTAGGTAAAAGGAACAAAAAATTTGAAATGCCAAGGGGATTCAGCAGGTGGGGGAGGAGGTTCACAACTTCACATAAACTTGAAGAGACAGGATTTTTTAAACTAAAAAGAAATCCAGACAGAAACACCTCATTTCATTCACAGAGAGAGAGAGAGGAGCAGAGAACAGAGCATTTGAGTAAAAACCCATCATTTCTCACCCCCTCAAAAGCAAAAAAAAAAGAAAGCAAAAGCTCTCTCTTTCTCTCTCAAAAGAGAGAAAATCCAAGGAAGAAGATAGGGCTTTCACTGTGTTGTATGAGCAAGCAACGCCTCGGGGAGATGATGCAGACCATTGAGCAGGCTCCTCCTCAGCCGCCTCCGCCGCAGTCGCAGTCGCAGTCGCAGCAACTGACCGTGCAGAACTCCGCCGGCTCTCTCAGCTTCAACAGTAACATGTCCAAGGAGGATGAGGAGATGTCCAGGTCGGCTCTCTCCACTTTCAGGGCCAAGGAGGAGGAGATCGAGAGGAAGAAGCTCGAGGTCAGAGAGAAGGTTCAGGCCCAGTTGGGTCGTGTTGAGGAAGAGACCAAGCGCTTGGCTACCATTCGTGAGGTATGTCCTTCTCACTTCTCATCTCATGCACCCACAACACGGTTTTACCAGTTTCACCTGATTTAACTCTGATTTTATCTTGAGGTTTTAAGTGTGGGGTGTGTAACACAGATTTTAAGGTTTTTTGTAGGCACATCTAAACACTGTAAACTGTCACTAATTTCTTGGCAATTTTCCTTTTAATTTTCAGGGTTTTTTGGGTTATCAATCTTTGATGGAAAACCCAGATCCCAAATCTTTTCAATTAAATCACTTTTTTTTTTTTAAATTTTATTTTGGGCTTTCCAATTTTGGGTTATGGAGCAACTAAGGTGTGAATTAAAATTGCATGGAACACTCTGATACCAGCAATTTCTACTAGTGTGTTAATTTCTGTGAAGAGATTTTTTATTTAGAAGTCTTATTTAGTGTCATGTAGTTACCATATCTAATTCAAGATCTGAACAGAACAAAAGATGATAATTAGCCGAAAAGTTTTTTAAAATTTCCATTTTGTTGATGTGCATGAGCCACCAACTTTCTGATGGGAAAAACAGACCGTTAATTTTCCGATAACCTGGAATAGGGTCCTATTAATTTCATTTCTATTTGTGTCGGAGAAATATTAATACCTTTCTGAAAGTATCTATGGCACATATGCATCTTTTTCTGCCGTTACAACTAAACCCAAACCCAACTGCTGTATATTCATGCAATGTGATAATTGTCAGTAATTTTATGTTTGTTCCTGTTTTGGGATTATGAAACTTCCAGGAGCTTGAAGGGCTTTCAGATCCAATGAGGAAGGAAGTTTCACTGGTTCGTAAGAAGATCGATACAGTTAACAAGGAGTTAAAGCCACTGGGACAAAGCTGCCAGAAGAAGGTTAGACAATTAACTTAGATTTTACCACATTAATTAGTATTTACCTCTAATGCATTTGCGATGATGCATCCATCAATTCGTGCATGTTTATAATGATTTTGGATTGGTAACTTGTTACAGGAAAAAGAATACAGAGAAGCACTTGAGGCTTTCAACGAAAAGAACAGGGAAAAAGTACAGCTCATTACAAAACTGATGGAGGTTAGTCTGGTTAGTTTCATTGAAATGGATTTCTTCATTTGTGTTGAAAATTTGGCCATTTTATATTGTAGGGTATCTGGGTAAGACTTTTGGGTTTAGGATTCTTGTGGAAAGAGGATTTGATGGAAGCTTGGGAAGGGGTAGTTGTGAAAGTCTGATTAGTTTCATTGGAATAGATTTCTTCATTTGTGTTGAAAATTTGGCCATGTTATATTTTAGGGTATCTGGGTAAGACTTTTTGGGTTTAGGATTCTTGTGGAAGATAATTTGATGGAAGCTTGGAAAGGGGTAGTTGTGAACACAAGCACATTACTTGCACATTAAAGATGCTAGAGGATCCAAACTCTAATTATTTGCTTCCTATAATATAACCATTACATAAGTTTTCATTCTAGTTTCTGCAATCATTTTTGTGTGATGTAAAACGTTGGTTGATCATTTGTGCAGCTGGTGGGTGAAAGTGAGAAGATGAGGATGAAGAAGCTGGAGGAGCTGAGCAAGAACATTGATTCAATGCAGTGAATATAGCCCATTGATGATAGCTCTGATTAGGTGTGTGTGATGTATTTAAGATGACTACTTTGTTAATGTTTACATATATGGGTGATTGGCTTTGGTGTATTCTAAGTTTGGCTGTTTCGTTAGGCATTTGAAAAACTTTAGCTTGATTTAGGCAGGAAATACCCTTCTAAATTTAAACAGGTTTGTAACTAAACGCATTCTGGACTTCGCATTTTCTTCTCATTGTAAGGTCTCTTTTAGTGTAATGTGGGTTTTCTTCATTTATTTTTGAAATTCTTTTTGTGAAAATGCTTATTTTTTTATATTTATGTAATTGGTATGTAAAGTTTTGTGGTTATGTTGGGACCGACTTGCATTACATCTACATTTTGTTTGGCCACTGCTTAAATGAGAGTTATGACTGTACGTTGTGTTCTCATCACTATTTAAGTACATGGAAAACTAGCATATCCATTCATTGCGATCAAGACAGGTGATATGCAAGTACTGTCCATTAAAAACTTCCATCTCTCCAAACCCACCAAACGAAGCTTTCTGTAAATGAGAGTTGAAGAAGAGAACAGGGTTTGAGAAGTGGGATAAAATATCATCTCAATTTCTTTACATGATTACAAGTGTTTAGTGATTAGAAACCCCAATGCTATTGAGGTTGTTCATAGAGTAGGCTATATTAGTGTGTTTGCATGAGTAATGGACTGCTAATAACCCTGTTTTACTGTTGATTTCCTGCAATTTTCACATCTGTAATCCATGTTTTAAGGGCATATACAACTTCTGCACTTCTTAAATAGTTATATGCAAGTGATCTTACTGCAGTAACTATTATTCTGAAAATAGGTTAGCAATTTGAGCTTTCATCTCTGAGGTTTGTGCCAGTGTAATCCTCATCAATTTGATTGGCTTGTCGTATGGGTAATGCAATCAACAAATTTAGTTTGTAGACCAATTATAAAAAAAAACAGATTAATGAATTACATCTCTATCAGTGTCAAATCTATTAAAAGTATACAATGTCAATGACCCATAAGAGAAGGGGGTCTCATCATCCAAGATGCAAAAATTTGATTCGATCGAATGGGTATGACGAATCTGTTTCTTTGTCCATATCATCAATCTTCAATTCTTAATTCATCGGTTATGTGTACTTATTATTATTATTTTTTTTTTCCTTTTTTTTGTCCGAATGATATTCTCATAATCATTAATTTTATGATGGATTTTGTAATGAATGCGAGGCTGCCTCAGACGGTCCAAGAACAGCAGGGAGCTAGGTGTGGTCCAAAACCATATGAATAGGGATCATACAGATACAGCATTCCTTCGATCTACTGATTGTATAAGCAAGTTGGTTAGTAGTTTATAAATGTTTAAAACTATAAAGGCTCTCCGCCACGTTGCCATCGCTGTACAAGCTATAATAGATTAATAGACGGCTCACCAAACTTGATAGAGAAACTGTTGCCAAAAAAAAAAAAACTTGATAGAGAAACCAGAACCAATCAGACCAGACGTGGCCTTTTGATGAGTTAGCTAGCTCGGAGCTCCAAACCTTGTCTGAATGTGCTCCGGTTAGGTCAACTGTTTCGCCAACCACAGCCACCATCGGTCAAAGTTGGTTTAGTATTGTAAAGTTCTACTTGTGATTTACCAGGTTAAGAGGTTTATTAAGTCTTTGAATCATAGAAGAAGCAGAAGTATGGTCAAACCCAAACCCGGATCATGCATTAATTAATTAGATTCTCTTGCTAGTATGAGGTTGTCGGGTTGAGGGAGTAATACTCAACCTCCATATATATCCTATAGTCAATGAGGTCTGGTAACGTGAGTGAATTTAATGTTTGAGGGAATGCATTGGTAATGCTCTGTTCCAGACCTCTTCAAAAAAAAAAAAAGAACTCTGGTAAAGTTCTACTTGTGATTTACCAGGTTAAGAAGTTTATTAAGTCTTTGAATCATAGAAGAAGCAGAAGTATGGTCAAACCCAAACCCGGATCATGCAAATCCCATCTTTATTAATTAATTAGATTCTCTTGCTAGTATGAGGTTGTCGGGTTGAGGGAGTAATACTCAACCTCCATATATATCCTATAGTCAATGAGGTCTGGTAACGTGAGTGAATTTAATGTTTGAGGGAATGCATTGGTAATGCTCTGTTCCAGACCTCTTCAAAAAAAAAAAAAGAACTCTGTTCCAGACTATATTATAACCATAAAATATTATACCCACATAAGAAAAAAGACGGACCAAAATATTAAGTCAACAAGAATGTCCAATGATAGGATGGTTCGATGGATTTGTCATCCTCTCTTTCAAATTCCCTCGGTTCTTTATGGTATCTATCTACTCGTAAATATGCCAACTTCATTCAGGTCGTCTGCCGTCCTCCTCTTTCAATTGGATTATGGTTAAATACTGAATGCGTCTTCATGCTATGGATGGCGGTATTCTTTGTGATTAGAAGGTCTTTTCGTTGGTGCTTATGCTTCTCCAGCTACTCTTCGATCCTAGTGAGAGTGATGCATGCGGCTATTCTTGCAGTTCATTGGAGTCGATTGGGTTAGTAATTGGCCTTCACCTATATGACTAGAATTGACTCGCAGTTATTAGTTGACCATTATTTTTTCTAGATTCTTCGGTAGTTGAAGCCTTGAAGGTGGTGTAGTGTTTAGTTGTTTATGGCATGCTCGTCGATTCTATTTTAATATTTCCCGCAACTTCTTCGAGGGAAATGGCTTGGTGGATACTCTTGCCAACTATGGTTGTTGGTTATTTCTGGTGGTCAAATGGGACTAGCAAACTTGAGAACCAAGTTGGCCAGACATGGCTTTGACGATGATTTAGGAATTTCTGTGCACTCCAGACTTGTCAACTGTTATGACAGTTTTCAATTAGGTTAACTGTTTTGCTAGGATGACAATTTCTGTGCCTACAATCAAATCTCTTATATATATGTAAGGAACTTTAGGGAAGTCCTTGGATCACAGTTAATGATGAACCAAGCTAGGTTGAGAGGGTCAAATAATAAACCCAAATTGAATTCTCTTGGTGGTGTGAGGTTGAGGTGAGTTTTAGGCTGATCTCCACTGTATTCAAACTCCATATCTTAGGCTTATAGTTGATTGAAATGATTTAATGTGTGAAGGATACAACGAAACTTTTCACACATGACTCGGATGCACGAAAACTTGCCAAATACACTAAAGAAGTTCACAGGAATGACCAAAGATTCTAGATAGTATATTTAATAAAAACAGAGAAATTGCTTGAAAAGAATGGAAGAAGTATGTCTCCAGTTTGCAAGCTTGCAGCTACTTACGCAAAAGCTTATGCCTTCGGTTCCACTGCATAGGCATCTCTGTCAGTCCTCTCTGGCGTAGACGCGTATATTGCTTCTTGTTATATTGGAGAGGATAGGTTCCTATATCTCAACTCATTTCCCCACCCTCTCCCACCACTACCTAAAATCCTCTCGGCAATAATTTAGTATCGTATATGTGAGTTTCTTGGCATTGAATCGTGTCTTTGGGCATCCAGACCAACCAAAAAGGACCGTGTCTTGGGCATGTTCTGCATTTAAGCTGCAGAATATTGATTATAAATCTTTTAGAAGTTGAAAGTGACATGAGTGGCCCAATACTCAATTGGGCTGGACTGATTTCTTTGATTAAAGATCCTTTTGTGCCCTAATTCCTATACCCTTACTACACATATTTTATAGTCGCTACATGAAGTCTGGTGAACCTCAAAGTGGCAGCTGTTTCTTCCTTGGAACAATATCCCCACATAACGACTCGTTCATTGATCTGGTTCATCCAAGTTTACTTATAAGTTCAATCCTCAGGCTCTGATTGCCCTGGACACATGCATAGAGGATTGCTGCAAGACAATCTGAAATAGAGGATTATTGCAACGAAAGTAATTGGTTCATCTCATCCTGATTCTCAATCTAGTTTGTTCATGTCTGTAATACTCGTTTATATCTACATGTCTATTTTTTTAGCTATTAGATATTTGATCTACCATTTTGCAAATTGAAAGACATTTGAAGCTTTTGATGTTCATATACCAAGCTTTGTTCTCAATTCGTCACAAGCTTCAGGTTCGGTATGGCTTTTGATAAAAAAATAAAAAAATAAAATTAATCATCTCCTATGGTTTGCATGTAAAAATAGAATGTACTTTCCAATCACATTAAGCTCAACTTGACTTTTTACTCGGTTCACCATTTTCATCCAATGAATTGAGCTATTATTGTCCAAGATTTCTCTAGCACGTACTGACTTTGTTACCAATATTTTCACTATCAAAGTGATTGCAGAGACTAGCTAGATCTCGATTCCCAGTTATTTAACTGAGCTGTAAAATATTTGATTAACATGAAAGATCTACATACCTTTGTGGCAGGGAAAGTTGTTATTACGGACAGACAAGATATGGATAAGGCCTTTGAGCTTATATACCTTTACCTTAAAGAGTTTATGAATGTATGGACAGTATGGTAGCAACTGGTTGATGGAGAATGCAACTGTAGGGTTTGGAACTAATGACAAAAATGACATATATACAAATTGAAATTTGGTACATATGGCACGAAAAGAAAATCTGATTCTGGTCTTCGAAAGTAGTAGAGTACATTATTGATTTTCTTCTACTTTTTGGGTTCTTAAACAACGGCAACGAGGAGGACCGGAACCGTAGTGAATTTGACTACTTTTGAAACTTGAGGACAAAGAAAGATGCTTCGGAGCCTTAATCCACAAAGACCAAATAAACCAAGGAAGAACATTAATCGTTTACGGCAAGAACTACCAGGGTATCTGACCTCGTTCACTCTCTATGCTTTCGCACTACTCTAGTGAATGGTCCTACAAGAAGAAAAGTCACTTGAGTTTTGAGTTGCCAGAAAAGAAGGGAAAAGGAGAAAAGCCATGATGATTAGGCAGACGTAGTGTTGGTCACAGGAAATCCCCTGGCCGCACCCGATAACCGTGTGTCGCAGAGTCTACGCTACTTCACTTCTTTGAATTAGTCGATCTACATTTGACAAAGGGATTTGATACAAATTGAAGCTTGAAGCTTGATAAACCTTGTTATCAACCCCAAGACCAACCCATAAAAACTAAAAAGCCCAAAAACCAATAGAAAAATTCTGGTTTCCGCATTTAGAACAGTCATTAGTGTTAGTGTGAACTTATGAGATATATGATACACTGAATCCAACCAATGGACATGAATAAAATCCTAAACAATAAAGTATCCAATATGATCTTCTTTTGTCCCTTTCATATGCATTCATTTTTGTACCAAACTTCCAAGATGTTTCTCTTGGCATAATCTACTATAAAAAAAATAGCTTCATTAGCAGACTAATTTCGTTTTAAAGGGAATAAACATAGTTGAATTGTTCTGGTCTGAAAATTAAGTAGCAGAATGCCACACATAAAAGGTGTACGTGCTAGAACATGCATGATAAATTAATATGAACAGAGAGGAGTATGGTAGTCGAGGCATTACATAAATATGATCCGTATGAAAATTAATTCATGAAGCTGCGACATACTCATTACTGTCCCATAACTTGATTGAATGACCAATCAAATCAAAGAACAATAATAATATCAGTGAACCAAAATAGTTTTGGAAGCATTGTGTATAAAATTATAAGGAGAATCCAATATGCAGGCACCCATCCGGTATGTGTTTCATCAAGCTGCTTGCACCTCATGACTAGATGAAGAGAACACACGTCCGTCCACTTCGGCACCCAGAAACTTATTCTCACTTCTACGTCCTACCCACCTAAAATGACTGATGAGAGAGAGAGAGAGATCTGTCCTTTGCTTGCTAGGAGGATTTGATGTCTCCTATGAGAGCGACGTTGCTATATTGGAAGTTATTTGGAACAGAAGAATGAGGGTACCTATACATGCTTTTTGGGTCTTAAAGTGTTCATGAAGGTAGAAAAGGTTTGACTGTGTTCAAGTTTAGATTCGTAACATGGCAAATTCACTTTGAGCCTTGTTCGGTCAAGCTATCCCAAAACACTTAACTTATAGGTCAACACAAAGGTCAATTAAACTCATTGGCGTTTTACACATTCTAGAATCCAGTTACATTACCTTTTTGACTATTATATGAAAATAAATTAGTTCGAGATGCTCTTGCGCGTGATTTTAACTTTCAAAGCTTGCAAATCTCACATTTGTTTTTGTTTTTTTTTTTTAATTCTATATAATGCGGATATGATACATGTGGTAGAAGGTAATGATTAAGGTTAACTTAGTGAAATAGGGAAAAACCAAATATCATAATGTGAATCATTTGATAATCAAGTGGGGATGAAACCAGGTTGCATGCAAAGTTGCAAACGCAACCTTACATTGCAAATTGACTTGAGATTCATTAAGATCAATCAAATACATTGCATTTTACACGTTACTAAATTTAGTGAGATAGTTCAATTTATCTTTTCAAACTCTCCAGTGAAAGTGAATTAATCATAGATGTTCTTATGAAGTTATGATTCGTTTTAATTTTTACACAGAACTTGTAACTCTCACATTTCGTATAATAAATATGATAATTGAAGTTGATGATTAAGTAATACGATTAGAGTTCATTTTTCCAAATAAATAGAAGTAAAGTGAAAGAGGGAAAAACCATCTCATACATGGGAATCATTTGATGATCAAGTTGCATGAAAACGAGAAGCAACTAGTTCACTAAACACATTAGTAAATGGTAAAACAAGAGATTATGAGAATCTAAGATATTTCAATTGGGGATAGAAAAATGAAAATTTTTCTTGGTTCAAGAAAATGAGATTTTTATAATAATAGGGCAATCATGGGAATCCTATGTAGAGAATTTGCCACGTACGTGAGGAGGGGGAGGCAAAAGACCATACCGCACTGTCGTTTTGACTTGATATCGATACAGTCCACCATTTAGCGACGGACAAATCCTCCGACCGACTCTGACGCGTGGACGGAGTCTCTGCACCGCATTGCCCACACGTGCGAAAACGGACCGCGCGGTGTTGGCTTTATTACGTGGAAGCTCCGAAGTGCTCGGTTATTGTGACGGTGCATTTATGAGGGGTCATATGCCTCCCTCCCTCTCTTTTTTGTCGTTTAGGAAAAGGTTGGAGAATTTATCGGGGGCCCCACGAAAGATTTTAGAAATAATTTTGTTGTCGACAATGAGTCGGATTGTTTTTAAGCTAAGGGCAAATTTCTGAAGGTCAATGCCCCTTAGCACGTTTCAACCGGAGGAGTATAGTAGTATTATGTCCCAAAGTCCCAAACAAATACAAAGAGCAAGTTACACTTTGGTGATTAGAAAAATCTACCAATCCAATACATTATGAGAAATATCGTTGTGATTAGGAGTTTGTTTAGTAATGATCTGAATACGTGTGCTTCATTGTCTCATTTAATTGCGAATGTAAACGTACTTTAGAAAGGGTTTGTTCACTTTGTTGTTTGCCTTGTGTTTTGATGTATACTAGTTAGGTGATCATTGATAATACTACTTAAGGGTTGATTGAATAGAATAAATCTTAATTTCTATACTGAGAAAAGTACTAGTAATAAGTGACGGTGAGATAAACGTATGGGTCTGTTAGTTTGAGTCGATTTATATTAATCAATTTGTTGTTACTTGTTTATATTTGTGTTCATGTTTGTAAATAGATTTTATTTTTTCTTTTCTTTTTAGATAATACTACTTAAGGGTTGATTGAATAGAATAAATCTTAATTTCTATACTGAGAAAAGTACTAGTAATAAGTGACGGTGAGATAAACGTATGGGTCTGTTAGTTTGAGTCGATTTATATTAATCAATTTGTTGTTACTTGTTTATATTTGTGTTCATGTTTGTAAATAGATTTTATTTTTTCTTTTCTTTTTAGATCCGGTCAAACTTTATTCAATCAATATAAAGGGTGCTCATTGAGAAATATAGCAAAAATTGAACTCAGATGAGTGTTACACCAAAAAAATTATAGACGCTGCATGGTTGGTTAACAAATGCACAACGATATCTGCACAACTTACTTGATTTAGTAACTCGTACAACACTAATATGTCTCAAATTTATCCACATTTATTGTTAAGTTATAGGTTCTAATATATATATATATATATATATATATCGTTTATATTTGTGTTCATGTTTGTAAATAGATTTTATTTTTTCTTTTCTTTTTAGATCCAGTCAAACTTTATTCAATCAATATAAAGGGTGCTCATTGAGCAATATAGCAAAAATTGAACTCAGATGAGTGTTACACCAAAAAAATTACAGACGCTGCATGGTTGGTTAACAAATGCACAACGATATTTGCACAACTTACTTGATTTAGTAACTCGTACAACACTGATATGTCTCAAATTTATCCACATTTATTGTTAAGTTATAGGTTCTAATATATATATATATATATATATATATATAAGTTTTAAATACACACCCCTAATTACTTAATAGTTAATACACTGCCACCAAGGGGTAGACTGAAGCTTAACACGGACGGGGCATTTCTAAGTGACACAGGTCAAGGAGGAGTTGGGGCAATCATTCGAAATGAAGATGGTCTGTGCATAGCTGCAATTGCTCGCCCTTTCTCCCATGTGAGGTCTGCTTTTCAGATGGAACTAGAGGCTTTACGGGCAGGACTCATGCTTCTTGTGCATGAAGGCTTTGCTGCTGTGGACATTGAAACAGATTGCGCTATGACGGTCACGGCCTTACAAGGAGATATGGAGGACTTGTCGGAGGTTGGTTGTATTGTTGAGGATTGCAAAGCATATATACGTGCCATTCCTTCTGTCACTCTGTGTTCTATTTATCGTGAAGCAAATGATGTGGCCCATAAATTGGCACATCTTGCTAGTGTTGGTTAACTAGATGCTTATTGGATAGATGAGGCATCTGTGATTATCCAGGATGCACTCTATGAGGATCTTTTACTGGTACTCGAGGTGTAGGTAATATGTCCCCCTCGCTGTATGATGATTCTTATCCTATTAATAATAATATTGTCAGGCGTGGGGCTGAGCCTCCCAGTTAGGCTGGGTTCCAAATCTCGTTTCAAAAAAAAAAAAAAAAAGTTAATACACACTCCATACTTAATACACCACCCATTTAATTTCTCATTATAATATTTTACTAAATACACAACCCAAAGTACCTAAAATACCCTTAATCTAAAAAATCATGAAATATCCTACTTTTTGACTATATTGATGTTACTATTTAATTTTTTTTTAATCAAGGAAATAACTTTATAGATAGAAACTCAAATAGAGTTGATTACAAGCATATCGTAACACCACCAAATAGCATGAGTGTTATCAAATTACTAGAAATTTGTGTTAGCCTAAGGCTAGAGTAACTATTGCATATCATTCCGTTGCCATCTACAGACAGAATAAGAAGATGTGGTAGTACCCACGGTGGTACATAGAGATAGGTCCACTCATTTGACATGTCATGCTCTGCCAATACAGAGTAGCTCGAATTCTCCTTTAGTACTACTCCAGAAGATTCGCAAGTATCATCAGTTTCAAACATAACCATATTTTGTTGGATCAAGCCGTCGGGATCCTAAATACGATACCCTAGAGAACTAGAGCCCATCATTTTGGTCCATAAAAGGGCCCAAATCCAAGCAACATTTTCAAAAACATTGAACACTCCACTGGGCCTCAGAATAGTTTTGGGCACCCAATTGGGCCTCAGAATAGTTTTGGGCACCCAATTAGGCCTCCCACCTGATCTGGTCACCACCCATGCCGCCGTCGTCGACTGCTTTCCGGCAGCTTCCATGTCGACTTTCGGCTGCGTTTCTGCCCCTATTGGCTCTACATCAATCCCAATCAGACCCACTGCCATTGTGCGGTGGAGAACACTGCAGATCCGCTCCAAAACTTGCTCTACATCCCCGCGTCCCTCTTGACTGGCAAAACACCCCCTGATCCACTTAACGCCCTGCCCCAGACCGCCAGACCAATTCAGACCCAGAAACGATCCCAAACAGCTCCTTCTGTAACACACCTCCGCCGCCATCCAATCCCACACAACTCTGGCCACACCCCATGCCAGGACCATGGAGATTTCGGAAAAAAAAGTCACGAATACCAAGACTTTTGAGCCGTGCTCTCTGTGGTCAAATCCGGAAGCCAGGAAACCAATCATTGCTATCACCGATCTCAACCAGATCCATCCCTATGTCCTCATGATCATCGCGCCCTTGAGAAAATGAGTTGGTGATGCCTAGAGCGCAATGCTTCTGAATAGTGATTGCCGGAAACGGATGATTTAGAGGGGCGGGTGTAAAACCGTAGAGCTAGGAGAACAAGTCTCCACTTAGGGTGGAGATCGGAGTTGATCGCCAGATTTGAACACCATAGCCTAGGCGGCTAGGTTTTGGATAGAGCATCTCAACTTCTTTCACGTACTTGATTAAAACCATAGTTAGTAATAAACAGGACGTAAGGTTATTATTTAATATGATTAATATATTCTAGTATATTGACGTTTTGTAAATGACCATATTGATTACTTGTGTTAGTTATTGAGAAATCCATAAAGATTTATTATTGTTCTCTTTAAATAGATGCATATAAATAGGTTTTGTGTTATTTTAGCTCTCATCCACCAAACACCATGTTAATCAAGTATAAAATTATGAGTTGAACATTCACCAAAAACTATACCAGTAGTTTCTCTATCATGGCGGAACTAAAAAGTTGTCATTAGAGGGGCCAAACAAATTAACAATTACAAAGTTTTTTCACATGTGATGTTTTATATTAGAAAATAAATTGATTAATCATAACTCTTAGAACAAAAAAGGAAATTAACTAAAAAATGGGAGTAAATATGTTTAAATATTTAAATGCCATTGATTTTGAAATTCTAAATATTATGGGTTCAAACTTCATTTAATTACAATTTATTTAAGAAAAAAATTAAGTTACATAGTTTCTAAGTTTATTCTTGTATTAAATTGAGAGGTCATATATAGAAATTTGTTGTGTTTATCTAACTATTTATACATAAATAGAATAATATTTTCCTTATATGACTATTTTTCTTCTTCTTCTAAAGCATAGATTCTGTTTTGGTCATTTAACCTACCTACAAAATCTAATTTGAAATATAAAATAATAGGGATATGTATTAAGTGATTAGAGGTGTGTATTTAAAATTTCTCATATATATATATAGAGAGTTTCTATTGGGACCTCACCCTGAAGGAGGGCAAAATGGACATTTCCTTTTTAATATAATTTCTAATTTTTATTTTTTCTCTACTCTTCCCCCCCCCTCTTCTTCTTCTTCTTCTCCTCCTCTATATCGACGTCCATCGCCGTAACACCAAACTGAAATTTCTCACCAACCGTCAGATTATCACACCAAAATACTTCAAATCATCACAAACCTCAGATCCTCACACTCGCGAGATCTTCCACACCCCAATCCAAGCAGCTCCGAAAACTCGAATCGGAACCTGCACAAATATCGGATTGGAGCAATTCGGGTTATGCCGACAACGGAGGAGCCCATATCCTCATTCTCGCCTAGCCTCTGCGCGCACATCCCACCACCACCTAGCCCTTGTTGCTTTGCTGCCAACCCATATTGGCCTTTTCCCCTGCGCACAACAGGCCTGCGCATCTTCCTCCCCTGTAGCAGCCCACCCCATGCCTGCAGCAGCCCATCCCGGGTCTACAGCAACTCGGGTTACGCCGGCGTTGTGGTTAACATGCTGGAGCCACGAGGTTCTTTCCTCGAGGTCAAAAATAACCCTATCTTTCTCGCTCAGCTTCTGCTTCAGCCTCGAGATTCGAAACCCTAGCAGCTATCGCCATCGACGTGATCTTCCTCGCCAGATCCAGCTGCTCGTACTAGTCACTCGGAATCACCGCCATGATCTCGTTTGACAATTGAAAATCTCGCCCCCTCCTCCACTGACGATGCTTCCACTTCCTTGTGACATAGTCGATCGCTCCTCCTCATCCTCCTGTGGTGGTTGTGGTGGTTTGGTTTGGTAGTCGTCTCTAAATCGCTTTGGGCACAACGAAAAAATGGCGTCGGAGGTATTTGGAGTGGAGGTGGATCAGGGAGATTAAGTGGTGGTGGAGGTGGAGGAAGAAGATGAGGGAAAGACTGAGAAAAAAGAGATTGAGAAGGGGTTTCAGCGTGGTCGCCGATATAGATAAGAAGAAAAAGAAGGGGGATTATATTAAAATGGAAATGTACATTATGCCCTCTTTCAGGGATTAAAAAGCTGAAGTGTAGGACCCCTTGTCGGGTCCAACTCAACCTATGACGTCACATTTGGAGAATTTGGACTCGGTGATGTTGTTTGACAGTACAAGGACCAGTCTGATTAAAAAAAAAATTTAAGGACCTGTCTGATTTTAGGCCCAAAGTTCAGGGGGGTAAACTGAATTTAATCATTTTCTTAAAAACAGTTTCCATGAGTGATAATGGTGTGCAACCCAACGTTTGGGAGTTTCACAACTTTCAAGTACTTCTTCTAATAGGAGAAATGACAATTAAATCAATATCCAAACAAAGATAGATACAATATGTTCATCTACTCTCTCTCTCTCTCTCTCTCTCTCTCTCTCTCTCTATATATATATATATATATATATATAGCTATAAATTTGTCTTGGGTCATTAGCATTCATATTCTACCCTTGTGGTTGGAAATGAGAAATTAAGGGTGGCCGGGACCGTGGTACTTGGATTCGAACCAGCGAAACCAACATAATCTAACGATATTGGAGAATTGGGCTTCATTTGGATAGAATGATTTCAAAACAACAAATCTAAACTTGGTCAAAGGAGACAATATTAAAGCAAAATGATTTGATGCGACTTGAGATGCATGACATTTTGAAAATATTTGAAATAACTACAGGAAAAAAGTCATTTCATATTGATGCTGTTTAGTTGATTTAAGTCAAATCGATAATATTCTAAAGAAGCAATAGTGACCTTTCATTGTTTAGTATAGGACTGGGCATAAACCGGTTTTTCTGACCGAACCGACTGAACCGAACCGGTTTTTCCGGTTCAGTAACCGAATTGTGATCAAAACGACATCGTTTTGGAAGAGAACCGCACCGAACCGCTTCATTGCGGTGTGGTTTCGGTTCATGGATGCGAACCGCCCGCATTGAACCGCACCGGACCGAATTATTATTATTATATATATATAATTATTTTTAATGATATATATATATATATATATATATATATATATATATATATGAGATCTTCTCCAATCTTCTACATAATCTAGTGCAAAATTCTGAACCAAAATAGAGGGATTTGATCAATTAGCCTTTAATTTAGAGGGCAATGAATTTGAAGGTATGAATTATAAAACACCTATATGTCCCCTTCAAATTCAACACATTCTAATAGGTTAAATTACAGTTTAAATTATCTAATATTTTCTTTTTACCTACCTTGAATCAATAATGGAAGTAGCTTATGGGTTGTGAGAGACAGCGAGAAGACAATCCACGATACTAGATTACTAGGGTTTATATTAGGAAAGGAACCCCATGCATCTTCTTCTTTTAACTTCTAGCTAACTGCTAGATTATATAATAAACACGTTCTAAATTGCTTGTTTAACACTGCTAAAGTGGCTAAACCATGTGATTAGCTAACTAATCTAGTTAATTAATTACTAGTTTACTCTTGAGTAATCGGGTCTATCTTCTAAAGAAACTACACTACAAGAAGCATATATGTATACAGTTGTACGTCTTGGATTTTCAACCTTACAGTTTAACTTGATCGATATGATTCAACTTTTACTCGAGGTGTTCGAATTGACTGGATATGTTATGCTCAACTAGTGAGAAAGTTTCCTTGCTTACAAATTAAATTATTGGTTAAGTGGTTAACATATATCAAACACGTTGAGAACACTAGTTCAAAAAAGTATACAAGGATTTTGTAAAGAGAGTAAGTGTTGTAGAAAGAAAATATTAGATAATGAGTAATATATGTATACAGTTGTACGTCTTGGATTTTCAACCTTACAGTTTAACTTGATCGATATGATTCAACTTTTACTCGAGGTGTTCGAATTGACTGGATATGTTATGCTCAACTAGTGAGAAAGTTTCCTTGCTTACAAATTAAATTATTGGTTAAGTGGTTAACATATATCAAACACGTTGAGAACACTAGTTCAAAAAAGTATACAAGGATTTTGTAAAGAGAGTAAGTGTTGTAGAAATGTGATTTGTTTAGGGTTGTTCGGCCATGGTTCATGTCATCGTTTTCGCTCGGTTATTTAGGTTTCTCAAACTCCAATTAGGTTGCAAAAAGAAAAAAGAAAAAAGAAAAAAGAAAAAAGAAAAAAGAAAAAAGAAAAAAGAAAAAAGAAAAAAGAAAAAAGAAAAAAGAAAAAAGAAAAAAGAAAAAAGAAAAAAGAAAAAAGAAAAAAGAAAAAAGAAAAAAGAAAAAAGAAAAAAGAAAAAAGAAAAAAGAAAAAAGAAAAAAGAAAAAAGAAAAAAGAAAAAAGAAAAAAGAAAAAAGAAAAAAGAAAAAAGAAAAAAGAAAAAAGAAAAAAGAAAAAAGAAAAAAGAAAAAAGAAAAAAGAAAAAAGAAAAAAGAAAAAAGAAAAAAGAAAAAAGAAAAAAGAAAAAAGAAAAAAGAAAAAAGAAAAAGGAAAAAAACTTCTCTACTACATAAGGGATCGATCAATCGCCTACAGCCTAGTACATTATGCCTAGTAACTTTGCATGGGGCACACATCTTAATTACGTGAATAGCTTGAGCCGCGGATCTAGTATTGCTCATGGCATTAGTTACATTAGGAGTTGTGGAAACAGATCGATTCTTTGAAACTACTAACTTGATGATCAACTCTCGAAGAGTGTTTAGCTTCTGAAGGTAATTAACTTAATTGGAGAAATTTGGGAAATATTCGCAATGGATAATGTACATCGTAACGTTTATGCTCAGAGTTGGAAGAAATTCTTGTAACCACCATAATGATAATTGATATGCTAGTTAGAGATAAGGATTTTTTTGGCTTGTGAAATATTTCATACAATTTACCAGTAATTATTGCTTCTATCCAGGTTTTGACGTTACATCCCCCTAATATATTTCATAATACACACTAAACGTGACCACCAAACCTCTTATTTCAATCGAGTAGTGCCTCTCATTCACACTAAAAAATGTAGCTCATGATGATTGCCAATCCTCTAAAACATAAACTTTTCCTTAAATACGTACCCTCCAATTATTTTGTTGGTAGGCAATCAATAATTATTTGAATTGAAAATCAAATATCTTAGCAGGTTAAGTGGTTAATTATTGATTTATACTCCAAAGCAGTTCCTTAATTTGTTATGGATATGATCTAATTAACTGGAAACTGGAAAGCACTGAGAACCAAGGACATATGCCAAGCACTCAGGCAAAGCTTCGTTTTATTTATACTGCTGATGAGATGGACACTGGACAGCTAGAGTCGAATCTCTTTAGGGAAAAAGCGATGAATGGCAATCATTTTCCGGCCGGCCGGCATGCTAGTTCGGATAACCCAATTATATCTTCTCCGCACTTTTGGCTCCATCAATCTAATCTTCCAGCTCCCACTTATGCTAGTGGAATGATTAGATTATGAAAAACCAAATTTAATACTTAATGACAATAATTCAGCTTACTGTAGCCAAAGATTCTTCTAAGTATAAAGTAAAAGATATAAATAATACAGAAGGGTTCAAATTTCATTCCTTCAGAGTTCCGACCCTGCAAAAGCTTATAGTTTCTTACACAAGCGCTGGGAATGGTATTCAATCTGGATAAAAAAAGTTGCACAGAAACCTACCCCCACCTTTTTCACAAGAACAAGTTCCTGGTTTATATGAAAGATCAAAGTAAAAAGACTTTGGGACAACACCAATCCATGCACTATTTTATTTCGTTTGCTTTTTTCTTCTTTTTTGAAACAGATGACTATCTTTGCACGCCGATATATTTTTATTCACATCGATGCAGAATTTAAGCACCCCCTAATTAGGTACTCCTAATTCTTTTGAAGGGATCTATGAACCCCAGTTCAGGCAGGGTAAATATTCTTTTGTAAAATGAAAACTTATGGTTTGTTAGTGATTGTCATTAGTTGTCAATTTATGAGAAAACATATAGGTTGGTTTGAATGTCACTTCTTTTATGAAGTTTAGTGCTTTAGTGATTGTGATTAGTTGTACATCATTATATGACCCGGCCATCATCTTGAAATTGACACTAATCAATTATCATCAATCTTTAAGACTATCATTCTGTCTCGCACAAAAATATTAACAATGAGTTGATATTGCTTAATCTTCTATTTTGATTAAAAAAAGAAGAAAAAAAAAATCTATTATCAAGTAAGAAGAGATTTAAAGTTAGTAACCATCTAACGAGACACGTTTGATCTACTCATTAAAAATTCGAAAACTAAAATCTCGTACCCTTCATTTCTAGAATACTATATAAATGTAACCACATAATTAATTTGGCAGATAGATTATCTCAGCGGTCAAGGGCGGCCTGATTGAAGACTCTCTCTTCAAGCAGGGTAAAATCTTATATTCCTAGTTTCCTACTTTTCCTACGAGAGGTTAGGGTAAAACGGTTGATGTTAGAAGTGAAAAGCTCATTCAAGAAAACATTCTCAAGGTTCAGTTCCAATTTCAGCCATTTGGTAAAGCCCCAAAAACAGTTAAAAAAATAAAAAATAAAACTTGGTCTCTCACGCCTCACACTCTTATCGAAATACATGACTGCTGTGCTGCAGCAGCAGATAGCGAAAACCATGAAAGACAATGAAAATCAAAAATAATAATAATAGGAAAGAATTCAAAAGTTTAAATTAAAGTTAGTGAAATGGACTGGACAAAGGTAAAATGGAGTAAAAGGTGTACGACCTGCTCAGTCAGAACGCTCCAACCCACCACATCCACTATCGTGTAATAGTACGTTTAACTTTACTGCAGGAGGTTAAAAAAAGACAATGCTGGATAAAGTCATCGAAATCAACGGCTGCACGCTCATTCTCTCGTCTTTTGTCCTCTTTTGATCGTCCATACATATGGTAATTACCCAACCTGTCATTGATTAAGTAGACAATAGGGAGAGTTACCAACAAGTAAGTGATATGAGAAAATGTTGGTGTACGATTATCACTGTTGTTTTTGTCTCTCGTTGGGTATAAGATATCACCCCTTGATTGGTTTTGAAATTTGCTCCCTACCTTTGAACATAATTGTGATTTCGTTTATTGGTGTTTTTAGTTTATAGAGTTTTTTGTGCTTGGTAGGAAATGGCATCTTCCACATTAAAGCTGTGATAATTTGTGTTTGTGTGTCATTTCGTGTGTTGATTAAGAATCATTAATGTATTTGCGTAATAACGCATAAATTGATTAGACTCCAAATTTTACTGCATTAAAGATACTTGTTGATCGATTAACCACCGTGCCAACTCCATCGAGCTCCCCAGTGTGTGTAGCTCACAACTAACACTTTTGTACCAATTTAAGTTCCCACAACTTCATGGTCCAAAATAAAATCCACAATCGATTATCTCCACTACTTGCAACCACCATGTTAATCACTTATTTTCTCGTAACAAGAAGACTAAAGTAAACAAAAGAAGTGAAACTGGATTGGAAAAAAAAAAAAAATATAAAAAGTTATTCAATCGATTATCACGATAAGTTTACCAATTAATGTAAAATTCAAGTCGGCAATTGATTTTCTATGCATAAAACTTCAACCCATGCCCTAGAGGAAGTCATCAAACAACTTCCTCCAATGATTAATGAGATAAGTGAATTGATTGTTTGTTCATTAAAAGATACGTGATGAGGAAGACTGATTTTTGTTTAAGGTAGGTAGTTAGTCATTTCATCAAGCATGTAATTTGAAACTTCTACCAGTTTTGGGGGTGGATAAACAAATGTCATATTGGGATTTTGGGACCATGTCTACTGTGTTAGAAGACTAAAGTAAACAAAAGAAGTGAAACTGGATTGGAAAAAAAAATTTAAAATTGAAGGCAATATAAAAAGTTGTTCAATCGATTATCACGATAAGTTTGTCAATTAATGAATTTTCAAGTCGGCAATTGATTTTCTATGCATAAAACTTCAACCCATGCCCTAGAGGAAGTCATCAAACAACTTCCTCCAATGATTAATGAGATAAGTGGATTGATTGTTTGTTCATTAAAAGATACGTGATGAGGAAGACTGATTTTTGTTTAAGGTAGGTAGTTAGTCATTTCATCAGGCATGTAATTTGAAACTTCTACCAGTTTTGGGGGTGGATAAACAAATGTCATATTGGGATTTTGGGACCATGTCTACTGTGTGTTTTATGTGAACTTTGTATGTGCCCCCAGCTGTAAAGCAAAGCAAGTAATGGGATTGCATTCATGGCATTAGTACCAACCCAACTCCTGCTCCATCTGCCAAAACAGAACGACTGCAAAACTCTGTAACATTAGCCATTAGGGAGAGAGGAGCTGAGGGCCTTTCTAGTTTCTACTTTCTTGTCAAACAGAAGTACAGAAACCCCCCATTTTACCAAGTTTTACCTCGATCGCGTAGTTGTAGTACTAATAATGGGCCATAGGGGATTCCAGTGCAATTAGGGTTCTTGCAGGTTTAGCATTAACTAGGGTTCCAGGATTGTAACGAATTAGTGAAAGGAAGAAAATGTTGGTCGGTGCCCATTTTTGTTATGCTTGACTAACATGTTGACTCGTTCTGTCATTCAGATTCAGTGATGCAAATGATGACATTGGAATTTAAGATGCTAACTAGATTACTTGAAGATTTGGTTTTTATGTGAAGAATATTACGTACCTCCCAAATCGTATTTTGACTTGTTTTCTTTCCTCTATACTCAACACCACCCGCCTCCTCCTCAACAATGTTCACAAGCCACTTCTAGAGATGCCACCCGCTATCTGCGATTGTATAATTTTTGGTGGAAAAATAACATAGATTTCATTAAAAAGCTGTTAAAATACAAAATTTTGAAATTGAAATCTACAGAAGCCAATCGAAACTCTGCATTTCTTTTAATTACAGTCCGACCAAATTTGTGCACATTTCTTAATAATTATCTTAATCATACATAATGTTTGTTTTTCTTTTGGACTTCTCTTGTATGAGTTGTATCTATTTTTTTTGGAAGCAAATTATACTAAATAAACTGCACAGTATGCCAAAAAGGAAAAAGAAAAGGAAAAAAGGAGGTAGAAAGCAGAAACTATTTGACTCAAAGTTTACAGTCTGATCAAAGATCTGTTATCCCCAATAAAAAAAACGCAAAATTTTGAAATTAAAATCTACAGAAGCCAATCGAAACTCTGCATTTCTTTTAATTACAATCCGACCAAATTTGTGCACATTTCTTAATAATTATCTTAATCATACATAATGTTTGTTTTTCTTTTGGACTTCTCTTGTATGAGTTGCATCTATTTTTTTTTTTTTTGGAAGCAAATTATACTGCATAAACTGCACAGTATGCCAAAAAGGAAAAAGAAAAGCAAAAAAGGAGGTAGAAAGCAGAAACTATTTGACTCAAAGTTTACAGTCTGATCAAAGATCTGTTATCCCCAATAAAAAAAACCTAGGTTACAATTAAAGCAACCCAACACATTAATCTGCGGATCTCGGGAAAGAAATGAGATGGAAACCTCCGCCTGGTCCAAACTCCAGCCAGGCAGCTCGCGAATCCTGTGTCTCTCTGCCCCTAAACTATTACCCTCTTAACTTGTAACCTCAAGAAAATACCGTAATATATTCATGCTTTTTTGGACCCAGACTGTAATACAAGTACGTTTTGTATTTTGGATTCTAGACAAACCCTGTTACCTCTACTCTACCCTATTATATATATACACTTTCTCTGGTGCATAGGAGGAAGAATCAAAAACTCTCCTAGCCCAGACCAGATCCTTCTCTCTCCTTTGGAACTCCCATGTTTTTTTAACCTTTTATTGTGCTTCATTATTTTATGATAACCAGTTTATTATCACCATCCTGGCCTCGATTTTCTAACCCTTTCAGATTTGAATCATGAAGTCTCCTCATTCCTTCCTCTCTCTGCCTGCCTCTCTCGCTATCTGCTATATTAGTGACCACTTTCCCAGCATTCAAACCTCCCCTTTTTAGAACCACCCCAGTTTTAGTTGAAACCTCTTCAACTCTTTCATGGTGCTGAAACTCAAACTCTCACCTTGATTGAACACTAGTTGTGTGTGTATATTTTCCATTTTTACTTTCCCTGTCGAGCTAGAGCTAGCCAACCCCATTTCGATATGGCTCAGTTACACGAGTTACTGAAAGAAGATCAGGAGCCGTTTCTTCTCAAGAGCTACATTGCTGACAAACGCGGCCAGCTGAAAAGACCTTCCCCCAAAACCCAATTGCAGGTCAAGAAACGAAGACCCATCTCGGAAGTTTCCAACTTCCCCAGAAACCTATGCAAAAATGCTTGCTTTTTCTCCCTCCAAGACTCGCCGGACCTCCGCAAATCGCCGCTGTTCGAGTTCTCGTCGCCGGCGGCTAAATCCCCATGCAAGAGTCCCAATGCCATTTTTCTTCAAATCCCAACCAGAACCGCAGCTCTTCTCGTCGAAGCTGCCATGAGGATTCAGAAACAGTCGACAAGTTCCAAACCCAAAACCCAGAACCACAGCAAAAACCATGGTTTTGGGCTAATTGGGTCCTTGTTGAAGAGACTAAAAACCCGAACCCAAAAGCGTGAAATCGAAGGGAACGGGGTTAAGGTCTCGGTCAAAGACATTCTCAGGTGGGATTCATCGGTTGGGTGCAGAAAGATTTCATCTGAAGATAGCCAGCTAAAAATGGAGGAGGATAAATTTGATTCTGGTCTGAGTTTGGAGGACCAAAGTGCTTCTGAAATAAGGGCTACTTGTGAGATGTGCTTTGCTTCTTCTAATGTAAACAGTAGGCCCAGTAGTGAAGTATGGTCTTTGGACATGGACACTTCGAGTAGTTGTCAGTCTGATTACTCGGAAGCGATTTTGGGTACAACAGATTGCGTTTGCTGCGAGACGAAGGCCTTTTGTGAGAGCCCTTTTCGTTTTGTGCTCGAAACAACACCCTCGCCGTCCGGTAGCCGGACGCCGGAGTTCTCATCGCCGGCGACGTCCCCTGTTCGCCACAAACAAGAGGTTTGTCCTTTTCTTTAGTTTGTCAATACCACTTCCATTTTTTAATACCAATTAGGCTTCATTGAGCGAGTGGTTAACTCGGGACTGTCGACAGTCCGAGTTAACTCGCAGGGGCACTTATTTGTCAATACCACTTCCATTTTTTTAATACCAATTAGGCTTCATTGAGCGAGTGGTTAACTCGGGACTGTCGACAGTCCGAGTTAACTCGCAGGGGCACTTGCATGTATCAAATTGTCGGCAACAAAGATCGCTTTCCATAGTTTTGGGTTGGAAAATTTAGGCGCGCTGGAGGTCATATGTGTCAAACACCATACAAGAATTCTTGTATGTATGTATGTATGTATGTGCTAATTGATAAGTTTGGCATTTGTGATCACTGATAAAAGTCTCTGCATTACAAATCTTTTTGCTTTCAGAGACTGTCTATAGCAATGATCTTCCATAACAAAGGACAAATGGGGTTTTGTTTTTTGTATTGGATAACAACAACAAAAACCCGACATCGCCAAATTATATACTTTTTAAGTGTAGTTATTCGATCTTATTCTCTGAAAACTAGAGGAAAAGTCAAGCACACAAGCAATTATGGATCTGGGATTAATCCAAATTTGGCACTGTTTAAGGGGTTAGCTAGTTAGGAAATTATTTGTTCTTTAAGCTCAATTATGTACGAGTAATGTTCTAATAAAGGATTTGAACTTTTAATAGGAGAAGGAAGGATTAAAGAATTTTCAAGTTGAAGAAGAGGAGGAAGATAAGGAACAGTGCAGTCCTGTATCAGTACTGGACCCTCCATTCGAAGATGATGACGAGGAGCATGACGAGGAAGACGAAGAACATGGTTTTGATTCGGAATGCAGCTATGCCATTATGCAGAGTATGTTATAGTTCTATATGTTGTGCACTAAATTTTATTCAATTGTACCTTTCTTTGTTTGGTGTCCGGTCCTTTTCGATGAGCATAGTCCTAGTATAACTCAATGAACCAATAAACCAATTGAAGCATCTTTTGGCCATATAATTGTTCTGATTTTGACTTGTTATAGTTCTATGTTGTGCACTAAATTTTATTCAATTGTACCTGTCTTTGTTTGGTGTCCGGTCCTTTTCGATGAGCATAGTCCTAGTATAACTCAATGAACCAATAAACCAATTGAAGCATCTTTTGGCCATATAATTGTTCTGATTTTGACTTACGTTATCTTTGTGGGATCCATAGAAAGATCGCTAATTTGAATGTTACTCTGTGTTGCCCTCGTGTTCATGCTATGAAATATTTCTTTCTCACTGTCCTAATATTTTGATGAAAGAGATCGACGTTTCTATGATTCAGTCCTTAACTGCATATGTGACCCACATTCTGATCTGCAGATGTCATAGTGCATGTGTCGGTTTTGTTGATTTCATCAGCTCAACAAGTCTTCATTTCATTTGGTGATCTTGTTTGAATGTTTTTGGCAGTTGATAGTTTTAACATGTGATCCTTTCTGAACTTATAGGCTTATTGATTGCCTTATGAGTGATTGGTGGAACCCATTGACATTAGTTCATAAGCTGTAGCAGTTTGTTGTGCATTGAAGTCTAACAGATGGTGTCAATTATTCTACAGTGTCCTTACAATTCAAAAAATATCTAATAGGACATGACATGAACAAATTTAATTTGTATATGTTACCCACTGCAGTAAGAACTTTTAGTTGTTATAATTGGCAACTGAAATAGTTTTCTATTTTAATTCAATGAGCTGCCAAGCAAGTAACCAACTTTGATCTTACTTGCGGCTGTAGCAGTTTGTTGTGCATTGAAGTCTAACAGATGGTGTCAATTATTCTACAGTGTCATTACAATTCAAAAAATATCTAATAGGACCTGACATGAACAAATTTAATTTGTATATGTTACCCACTGCAGTAAGAACTTTTTGTTGTTAACTTGTTATAATTGGCAACTGAAATAGTTTTCTATTTTAATTCAATGAGCTGCCAAGCAAGTAACCAACTTTGATCTTACTTGCAATGAATTTTCAGGGACAAAGAAGCAGTTAATGCAGAAGCTTCGTAGATTTGAGAAATTGGCAGAGTTAGATCCTATTGAACTCGAAAAAAGAATGTTAGAAGAAGATGATGATGAAGACCAAGGATATTATAACAGCATCGGTGATGTAGAAGCAGAATCAGAAGAATGTGACGATGATGAGTCGAAAACATCAGAGAGCAGCAGGGAAGAAAATCTTGATGGGTTTGTCAGAGAAGTACTTTGCAAGTCAAGCTTCCCTAGTTCAAAGAGAATTCCGGAAGACGTGAAGAGGCTGGTGTCCGATCTCATTGTTGAGGAACACAGAAAAGAGGATGATGGTTTCAGCAATAGAGAAGAGGAGGTGAGAAGGGTCTGCAAGAGGTTTAACTCCTGGAACGAGGTGGAGTCGAACACCATAGATATGATGGTGGAACAAGATTTCAGAAAGGAACTCGATGGGTGGAAGCAAAATCAAGGTCAGGTGGGAGAGACTGCAGTAGACATTGAGCTTGCTATCTTCGGCCTTCTAGTTGAGGAATTGGCAATGGAACTAGTTTGTTTAACTTGAAATTAATCAACTAGGACAAGCTTTGATGTTAGGGATCATTCCAAGGAGTTTTGGGGGTAAATTTTTCTTTATTTTTTTGGTCGTTTCCGAATCATATTATGATCACTTGGAGTATAGTCTGACATTGCACTGTGAAGCAGTAATAGGCTGCTAAAAGTAACATGCCTGAGCAGGCAAGGACATGATATCATGGTATATGTATATGAATCATGTATGTAGTGGGGGACTGGTGTATGTACGTATCCTTTGCTTATTTAGACATGACATGTACAATTCTCAGCCCTTCCCTTCGAATATCTATATTTTCTCACATTCATATCATGTATCCACACGTATGATGAGAATTTCTTATATGCCACGGATGTATACAGTTTTGGTTTCACTATAATGGAAATCTAGAAGATTATGCGGGGGAGGGAGGGATAGAGATAGGAGCAGGTAGGGTGTCCCTTCCAAAAATACAAATGATGAAGAAGCATAAAACTTTAGGACACACACTTTACCAAAAGAAAGTATGAATGAGTAAAAGCTTGGAGGATCCAATAAGGGTGGAAACACACACTTTAACAACCCTTAGATTCCTTTGCAACTATGATAAACAAGGAATAAAGTGCAAGAACAATTTTTCACAAACGAAGTTGTTGGCTTCTTGATTTTTCTTTTGCTAATTATATATGCTCTCTTTGTCTCTTTGCTACAACTAACGTTACGAAGCGGGACATTATTAAGCCAAAAAAGAAATGTTTAGTTAAAGTCTTGTACTTGAGTCTTGTTCAACTTACTAATACTGATGGCCTGATGGGACTATCTACCAAACACTATTATTAAGCAGATCCTAATCATATAAATTAGTGATTCATACTACTTTTCAGTATATATCTTTCGGCGGACTCTTCCATTTATGCAAAAGTTGGGCTTTTATACAAAAAAACGCAACTTGTATTGGGTTGTTGCACTGGTTCATGGTCTTACCAACCCACAAGTAGCTTGGATCTTCTAAACGAGAACAACAAAGGAGCCAATTGTAAGATTAGAAACAAAAAGTTTTACCTATCAGGCTGTGAAGTAATGGAATTGATCTCTTGCCATTCCAAACATATGCAGATATGCTATAACTAGTTAATTCAGCGTCACAAATTCGTAAGGTGAAGAGGTTTGGAGAGTGTTATAAATTCTTGGGCATCTCGATCCTTGCTCCATGGTTGAGAGAGGATATGGAAGTAGTAGGTTGATGAGGAACTGCTAGATTTCTTCAACCTCTCATAGTCTCATTTGTATTTAGGGTAATTGAGAATGAGAGAGGACATTGATATCCAGGGCAGAGCTAATAACAAAGATCTAATGCAGACATGTAATGGGATGAGAGGAGAGATTTGCCTCCCTTTCTCTGCGTCTCTTGAGAACTTCTCAGTATCCATGTTCTATTAAGGCTCATGAACTAAACTCCCGCCCATTAATTTATGTTTGCTTTTTTCTTTTTAGCACAAGTGGACAAATTTTATCAAGAAGATAATTACGACCGACAAAATACGTTCGGATACAAATAAGGTTGTCATTCGGTCGGTTCGAATCGGTTATATGTATTGCCAACTTCAAAACCAAAGCTTTTGATTTTAAAATTGAGTTACCAATTACCAACCAAAATTCACGACATTTAATAATTTCTACCAAATTTGAGATTTTGGTTTTTGATATTACCAACTTTACAACAAGTATACTTAGACATCTTACATTATTCTAGAGACGCTCTCTAGGATTTCTCTTTGCAAACTCTGGTGTTGCGTGGTAGGCGGCGGTTGCAATGACCAGAATGGAGCTCTGGTCATGCAGGGAGGGTGAATAATATGCTGCTCGGGTCATTACTGCTTTGGCTTTGTGGCTTGGGGATCAGAGGATCAAGGCGGTGCAACGTTGATTGAGCCCTGTTTCCTGCTCGGATCTCGGGTGTAGATTGGTAGGCGGGGGCTCTTTGATCGTTTTGGATCGCAACACGGGCTTTGGGATAGAGGACTCGGTGGTAGGATGCGTGCGGCCTTTTGTCCTTGCGGTAATGTATTGGTTGGGTTGTTGAAGAAGGTGCTTGAAGGCAGCATGTTCTATTGGTCGTGGAAGATCTGGTTGGGATTTAAGGTCTCCTTTGACTGAGGTTGAGGTTGTCTTCCAGGTTAGATCTAAGGCAGGGTCTTTTTTAGCTTGTTCTGATGTGGAGAGCCGTCGCGGGACACCGAATTGATGCATGGTGGGGGTGGCTTCCCCAAAGGATCAGACTCGGCTAATTTGGTTGTTGGGGACGAAGGGTTTGGTCAATGGGATTTAGGCCTCTGCCTTTTTGGGCTGCGGAGATGCAATCCGTGAACTAGGCCTAGGATAGTCAAGTTTCCCTTTTCTCTCTCACTTGGGTTGGGTATGGTTTGGGCCTTTTGGGAGGTGAGATGTCCTGCCCTTAGCCATGTATCTGTTCCTAGCATGTTGTTGTGATTGTGTTGATTGTTGCGAGGACGTACACTGATAGGACATGTTCCGAATTTCACCCTGAAATCAGAGGTGGCCCTGCGGGGCCCACCTTAAGAACAACTCTACTGAAAATTTGGTAGAGTCATTCCTAAAAATGGACTACCCAAATTCTGTGCAAAACACATCAACACTCCTACTAAACCAACCTTATTCTCCTGGAGCCACCCTGCTCCCCAAATCACAACAACTCCACAGTGGACAACTTAAAACCAAAAATACAACATATTCCAAATCCACAATATAACACCCAAATTTTTTATAACAATTGTCCTACAGGTTATTAGAGCAATCTAAAAGAGGAAAAGAATTCAAAATACCGGTAGGTTCAATAAATAACCTACAATATAGAAAACAATAGCAACATATGCTATATATGCCTTGAATCCTACTATGCCGAACCAGCTATTCTGCAGACTGGGCATTTGAAACTGAAGGGCCCAGGGAGAAAGCACATAAAAACGTTAGCATCAATGGACAAAAATAAGTAATTGTAAAGAAAATGGATTTTATACTTGAGTTCTTGACCAAAAGCACCAAAATAAACAAAAATTATCCCACTTACCCCATCAACAGATTTTTAATCCCACTTACCCAATTTAAAATGAAAAGACAAATTTGCCCTCAGCCTAATTAATAAATTACTACCATGCCACACTGTCTCTTCTCTCTCTCTCTCTCGGCTTTCTCTCTCTCTCCCCTTGTCACCCTTCATCGACGACGTTGTCACCGGCGGTCCAATTCCACCTCACCTTCTCGGAGATCTGGCATGGAGGCTCCAAAACCAGACTCTGGCCTCGCTCGGCTACCTACCGTTGCACCGGATCTTTAAGGCTTCGGCGACATTGACCTGTCTAGATGCACTTACCTTCACGTGGTGGGAAATCTCGTTGCCGGCAACCAGGAGAAGGTGTTCATGGCCAGCTTCCACCTCTGTCGGACTATCTGCCAGACTCGGACCAGACTCGAGTGATTTGGTTTAGCTGCTGCGTGGGTGCCCAGAGCATTTCTCTGGGTGCCGAAATCAACTTCTTTTTTCTTTTCTTTTTTTGTAAACTTTGGGCATAAATTCGAGAAGGCAATAGAGAAAGATGTCCATTGGGGGCAAAATTCCGGTGATCGAAAGTTATATTGGTGGGGCAATAGACGTTTATTGGGGCCAATAGACATTTTGAATTGATGTAATCTCCTTGTTTCTTTTCTGTAATCAAAGTTTTATTTGTGTAAATTTAGGGAGATTAGTTTCCATTCTGGAGACTGAAAGTCCTATTAGGGGGCAATAAACGTCTATTGGGGGGTAATACATGACTGATAAACATCTATTGGGGGACAATAGATATCTATTAGGGGGCAATAGACTATTGGGGGGAAATAGAGGTCTATTGCCCCTCATTGGTGGGCAATAGATGTCTATTGGGGCAATAAACCTTTCCGGTGAAGTTTTTAGAAAAGTCCTGCAGGGTGGCGGCCGGTGACTGGGCTCCGGCGAAGTCTCCTATGGTTTCTCTCTCTTTCATTTTTTCTTTCTCTCTTTCTCTAAGTAACAAAAGAGTGAGGGTAAAATGGTATTAAAAAAAATTAAAAAACAAAAATAAATTTTTTTAATGGGGTATTAGGGAAGACATCCTTAGAGTGTTTTGGGTAAGAGAGAATTAAAAAAACTTAATGGGGTAAGAGGGAATTAAAAAAACTTAATGGGATAAGAGGGAATTAAAAAAACTTAATGGGGTAAGTGGAAAAAAAATCTCTAGAAATAGGATAAATAGACAAAAACCCTTTATACTTTCCCACGTTTATTCCTCTATAAAATCCAATGCATGCAACATTTATTAAACATATTTCTTTAAGCTCGAAAACTCATGAAAACATATCAGTCCCACTGGTTAAGAGACATTTGACTAGCCCTGCTAGTCAAGTAACAGTAGAGTATGGGGAAAAAGTTATCACCAAACGAGTAAGGGAGCCTCCCTGGCTTGGGTAGGAGTCTCCTAGGCTCTTTGCTCAACTCACCCAAAAACACTTAGTAAGCGGGGAAGAGTACTAATAGGCTAGCTAACAATAAAATAAAATGATCCAAGTATGGTGGAGTAAAATCATACAAAAATCAATAAGACTTCCCCAAAATCTTGCAGATATACTCACGAGTGCAGTTTCTAACCGTACTCGGTAAATCTCATGATAATCAAATAAATCAACGACGTGTCCTACACGCCAAAAAAATATTCTCAAATCCATCAACAAATAAGCAAGAATTAATAGATGAATATAATTTCCTCGAAAATCCCATTTTAAAAACCTTTCAAAAATATCAAAATCAATGAATAAAAATATAATGTTTAATTCCAAAAATCACCTCGGAAAATAATTCGTCGAAAAACAACATAAATCATAAATCCAAATATGAGCATAATAAACTCATATATGAAATTCATAACTGAAAACCAATTAATGCCAAAATTATAATCCAAAACCAAATAATGTGCTCGATAAATAAAACGATAATTAAATAAATCAATGATTCAAAAAATATTTGCATCCATCATTCAAAATCAAAGGTCCACTCACAGTATACAGTTAACGTGGCACCCAAACGTAAGGATCCTCGTCGAGCGATGGGTCGGTACGTCGTTCTATACAAAATTACAATTTGTAAACAATGATTCGAAAGTTAAGCACGATTCAAAAATGAAACTGCTTGTAAACCAACATCTCAATTTCTTCTCGGATTCATCCCAAACTTCACTACAACAGTCAATTTGTTGATTTAAGCATTCTAGAGTATAACCGAGAGAAATTCGACTGTTGGATTCTTGTAAATCGAAAATCGAAACCCCACACTTCGGAAAATCATAATCGATACTAAACCTTCTCTAATTTTCACAAAACACACACCAACATGCTCCACAAGTTACAAGGAATCCAACCAACCAATTTAGGAGGCCAGAGTCGGCCCCCACGCCCCCATGCTCCACCAACAGTGGAGGCGCATAGGGCCAAACTCTGAACCGGGCATCAACACCTATGCCAACAACTTTGATAAATACAAGAAAGTCCAATTTGAAGCCAAAAGTCTAGAATTTACCTTGAAGACAAAGAAGGTCAAAATTTAAACCCTAGAAATTTCAAATCTTTGATTCTTTCTCCACACTTGAAATTGGATCAAGAGACTAGGAGGGATTTAAGTAGGCCTAAAGAGCTTAAAAACGAGGCCGGTTTCGTCGCTGGAGGTGGCCGAAATTAGGAGAAATCACCAACGATCATAAATGAGGCTTGGATCTGTTTTTTCCCTACTACGCCTCCTACAAGCTGAGATGGGATGAAATACCACCCTAGACTTGAAGAGGAAGAAGAGAGGGTCTGAATGACACTGGTGGCGCCCAAATCCGTCACTGGACGGAGGAGATATCGCCGGAAGAAGATGACTGGGTCAAGGAGAGAGAGAGAGAGAAGAGAAAGAAACTGACGGGTAAGTTTCTGAAAATGGAAACTTACCACAGTATCTCCTCTTTTTATAGAAAAATTATCATAAACAGTAACTTTAATTTTTTGATCAGAATTTTCACATACGAACTTTGATTTAAGTGTGCCACGTGTCTATGGACTCGGTTTAACATCCCTCTAAATCTTTTAGAAGGAAGTTTCCTAAAAAACTGACCTGAATAAAAAGTCAACTTTTTTGTCAACTAAAAGTATCTAAACAAAGTAAAAAGTGAAAGTAATTGTCGTTTATTGTTCAAATGACTAGTAAAACGGTAAAATGATATACGGGACGTAACATACACCAAGAGGGTCTTAGCCATCAAGATGTTCAAGACAGTGATTCCATTTTAAGGCAGTGTAGGGTTAGGGAGTTTTAAATTTCTGCATTTTATCTTACTGCAGTTCCTTTAAGATTTTAGTGTTTTTAGAGTTTATTCGTTTTATGATTGAACATTGATTGTAATATGAGGGTTCTTTGAATCCCTCAACCTTGACCTAGTAAAGTCGTATGATTTCGATCAATAGATAAGTCTTTCGTTTCCATTAAAAAACTTTACAACAAGTATTTCTTTAGAATATAAATTAGAATGAACAATACACATTTTTCTTTTTTTTTAATTTTATAAATTGTCATAAATTTCATGTTCATCAATTTATTTTTCAATTTTTCTTTATATATATGACATAGAGTGTCATCCATTTTCAATCAAACTAGTGATCTAATGATCCTTTACCAGGTTACCCATTAATATATGACCTATTTTTCTAAGTTCAATAGAATGTATGTACTATTAATCTAGTAGTAGTAATAATGTTAATACTATTATAAAAATAATTTTCTTATATTTTTTAATATACATTTATGTGCATTAAAAGTAGAAGATATATAGCTAATATTTAAGTAATTGGTAAATTCGGCATTTACCAAAATCAAACCAAATATTTCGATAATTTTTTATTTCTATTTTATCAAATTGATTACCAAAAAGTTAGTTTGGCAAACCTAAAACATCGATTGATATAATTTAGTCGGTTCGATAATTACCAAACCAAATGATAACCCTCATACATGTTGGATCATAATTCATATATATATGTCATAAAACATGAAAATTATTTTTTATAAACTCCAATTTAGTGTTGATTAATCAAATTCCATGTTTTGTAAAAAATCTTGACAAAAGGAGAAAAAAGTGAAATTCCAGCGAAATTTCCACACACCACCACTTTTGGCGGCAAGTGGCGACGCACCACCACTCACAGTGGTGCCATGTATTTTTCGGCCATACTTATGGAGGATCAAGGAGGAGGAGTAACATTGTACTTATTCCATTACATCCATTCACCATCATTCTATCATAATCAAATCCCAAACCTTTTTGTCCAAAATCAACTCCATCCATTTTCTCTCTTTTCCACATCATCTCAACTCTTCATATTATCCAAAAGTCCACCATCACCATCATCCCTTAAAAATCTGTCATGTTTTCGGTTTAGTTACCATCTTTTACTTATCATTACCTACTGTAAGCTACATCATCGATCACTCTCATACCCATTTTTCCTTGGTTTTGGGATCTGTTACCACTCTAACACTCCACCATTTGCTTCTTACAAGGCTAGAGCTGCTTCATTTTGCTTCTCATCATCATTTCACACCTCTCTCTCCCTCTATTTAAGCATCCATTCTCCCATTGAAGAAAACACTACCCACACATAGCCATTACATCTATTCTCTACACAATCCACTAGCATCTCCTCCACAAATATCCATCACCACCACCTTCAATCCATAACTTCCATTACCACCACCACCAAATTCATCATTTTTTCCATCTACCTATTCCATTTCATATACATAAAGCTTCACCATTTAATCATCTCTACATCTCATACTCCACCATCAAGCAAGGAGAAGGAAGAGTCTAGCATCACTTGAGGAATCATCATCACCATCACCATTAGCATCATGTCAATGTCTCCATGAGTTCATCTACACCATCCTCAATTTGATCATCACTAGTCACTTCTGTACCCTTACTTTTTAGTTTGATGTTCATAAATATGTTGAAGTTTATGTATTTGATTATAAATGAGTAGTTAGTTTGTTGGGGTTATGGTTGAAAGCTCTAGCCAATCTTGTATAACATTAATGTAAATATTATGTTTGATGCACTTTTCATTGGCACCTTAACATGCTAGTTCAAGAGTTGAATATTTACGCTTAAAATTAATCAATTTGGGTATGAATATTTGCCATGACATGAGAAAAAATTAGGGGTTGATTAACCTTGGTTGTTTGAAGCATGATAACATATCATATGTGCATGTTAGGGTTGTGAACTATAGTTACTTAGAGATAAGCATGGTTAGTTTGCATAATTTCTTCATCTCCAAGCTCTATGCATTAAGGGTAATGCACTACATACCTAACCAGATTGAAATGCATGACTTAAGTAGTAAAATACTGCACCCAAGAGGGGTTGCTTGATATCATTGAAGAAGCATGTCCCTAGTTGTACCCGAGAGGCATGCAAGGAGAGAAATTGGCTAATTAAAAAATGACATCATTCACTATAGAAGCATCATTGTTTGCAAGAGAGGCTAGAGGTGGAAGCCTTAAGTCCTAATTCTCGTCCATTGCATTACATCTAATTTAGCTTAGCTTAGTTTACATCTCAAGTATTCATTTAGTTATTTCCGAATAAATTCATCTCTAAAACCAAAATCAAACTACTACACCATCTTGCATGTAATCACCATGAACTTTGATTCACTTGTGAGCCCTTGTTTGTGATTTGTACATTTAAATATTCATCTAGCATCCTTTAGGTTTCCCTAGCTAGAGTGAGTTTTCCAATCCCTTGGGTACGATATCCCTTACTTATAATCCCCTACATTATAACTTGACCATTATACTTGAGGGTGACTGATTACACGCATTTCTATGCATGTAATTGTATCTAAAACACTATAAATAAGTTAATCCTCAAGTCAATTTTTATATAATTAATCCATTTTTATTTATTATGTATAGGAAATAAGCGGAATTGCGGAACCGTGAGAAAATGGCGCGAAATTAGAGTAATTTGGAGATTTCGGCAAAATGACAAAATAATAGAGCATCGGTCAACCACAGTCAACACGAGTGACGAAGGCGAATCCGATTATTTCAAAATGATGTCATTCGGGTGTGCTTTATGATTGGAAGAAGAAAATAATAATAATATTAATTAGCAATGAAAGAAATGGAGCAGCTTAATTAATTAAGCATTGCTTAATTGCTTAATTAAGCTTCCGTTTTCTTTTATTCATGCAGGATGCAGCTCCACCCTTTCTCAATTAAACTAATGTTTAATTAAATGAAAGGAGCACCACATGCACGTGCTGTGCAGCTAGCTAAGTAAAGAAAGAAAAAAAAATCCTTTTCTTCTAACCAATCACAAACTGCCACCTACCCCTCTCTTATCTCATTTTCTCTCCCAGCCACACGTCTTCTGCTATCCCCATTTCTATTCTCTCCCTCTCTTGCGACACAATGAGAGCGACCACATATATATTTC